>CM056058.1:156109216-156329216 GCA_029574335.1 Rana kukunoris | reverse complement strand
TTGTACATTATATACCGTATTTATCGCCTTATTACGCCCACCGGTGTATAGCTTGCACCCCTAATTTAGCCTGAAATTCCTGGAAAAAAACTTTGTTTTTTTAAAACGTCATTTAAATTGATCGTGTGTGGGCAAAACGTCGTTTTTTGTCTTCAAAAAAAAGAGCAAAAAAAAATTCCAACATGCTTGAATTTTTTGTGTCGTTTTTCAAAACGTCGTTTTTTGTTTCACAAAAAGTCACCGTGTGTAGCAAAAACGTAATTTAAAACTACGTTTTTCAACCCGCGCATGCCCAGAAGCTAGTTATGAAGCGAGCTTCAATGGAAAAGAGTGGTGAACGTGACCTTGCTTTTTGTGAAAAAAACGATGGTGTGTATGCAACATCGTCTTTGAAAAGTGATGTTTCAAAAACGTCGTTTTTTACTTCACAGAAAACGTCGTTTTTTACTTCACAGAAAACGCCGTTTTTTTTCATCACAAAAAATGATCGCATTACAGTTTTGGTTCTTGCCCTGCGTCCATCGGCGGCCTTCTCCGGTTCGGCGTCTGTCGTGGTGTCCTCCCGCGCTGGTTTGAACGGTTTCGAACACCGCTTCCCGCGCTGTGTTTGAACGCCGCCGCCGACATATACTGAGCGCAGTACACTCGGCCAGGCTCGGCTCCTCTCGCAGTTATACGAGAGAAGCCGAGAGGAGCCGAGTGTATCCGAGTGTACTGCGCTCGGTATATGTCACCGGCCGCGTTCAAACACAATGCGTGAAGCGAATATCGATCCCCGCTTCCCGCGCTGTGTTTGAATCCACCGCCGACATATACTGAGCGCAGTACACTCGGGCACGCGGCTCCTCTCGGCTTCTCTCTCAGAACCGTGAGGGGAGCCGAGCCTGACCGAGTGTACCTGAGTGTACTACGCTCGGTATATGTCGGCGGCGGATTCAAACACATCGCGGGAAGCGAGTATCGGTGTATATTGCGCACCCACGATTTTGCCCTGATTTTAAGGGCAAAAAAGTGCGCGGTATATGCCGATAAATACGGTAATACTGTAATAGAGGAGATTATAGGATTTTACAAGCAATTTAACTCAGTTCACACTGGGATTCCTATCAGGCAGGGAGAGAGTGATGCCCTGTACACACGATCGGTTCATCCGATGAAAACGGTCTGATGGATTTTTTCATCAGATATCCGATGAAGCTGACTTTCATCAGTCGTGCCTACACACGATCGTTTCAGAACATGGTGACGTAAACCACAATGACGAGTTCAATGCTTCCGAGCATGCGTCGACTTGATTCTGAGCATGCTTAGATTTTTAACCCATGGACGTACCCACAGACGATCGTTTTCTTCGGTTTTTTAACCATCAGATAATTTTAAAACAAGTTCCTAGTTTTTTCACCGATGGATAAAAAAACCCGATGGGGCCCACACACGACCGGTTCGTCTGATGAAAACCGTCCATCAGACGAACTGATCATGTGTACGTGGCAAGAGGGGGAAAGAAGACACATTACATGGTAAGACTTAGGGCCCTTTCACACTAGCGGACAAACGGTCCGCTAATTACAAGTTCGTTAACGGACTTGTAATGGGCCCCTATGGGAGCGGATCCGTTAGCGGATGATGCATCCGCTAACGTCCGCCAGATCCGCATTCATTTTTTTCGGACGGAAGAATGTCCTATTTTTCTTCCCTCCAGCCAAACGGATCGGATGCAAACGGACAGATGGTCCGTTTCCATCCGATTCCCCATAGGGGATAGCGGAGGAGAGACAGGGCGGTCCCTGCACAGTGTGCGGAGACCGCCCTGTCCGCCCGACAGCTCAGCGGAGACCCACGGAGCGGACCGAAAAACGGACCGCACGTGTGAAAGAGCCTTACCCCGAAAATAAGCCCTACTGTGTATTTTGTTGCCAATATGAATATAAGACTCTGGCTTATTTTCGGGGAAACACAGTATTACTAAACAAGAATGTTGCATATACAAATTACTTATAGTTGTAGGAAACATTACAGAACATACAGAGTGACACAAAGATACACACTAACTAGCCTAACTAGTCTTTCCTAGCAAATGAACAATAACATATATGCAGTAAGGATACACTAAAAATCACTGATTTTGTTATAGCTGGTCCACAATTTCCTTCTTAAACAGGACTTCAGTCATTAAAGGGGTTGTAAACCCTCATGTTTTTTCACCTAAATGCATCCTATGCATTAAGGGAAAAAACTTCTTCTAGTGACTGCCCCCCCCTCAGCCCCCCCCCCCCCAGTTTTACTTACCTGAGCCCTGGAATTTCCCATGGCAGAGAAGCTCTTCCTCTGACCAGGGTTCTCGGCTCTAGATTGGTTAGATTGATAGCAGAGCCATTGCCCTATGCGTGACATGTCGAATCGTGTGAAAACGGCTCACACAGAATCGCAAAAGGGAACGCGAAGTGTGAATGGCGCCTAAATGTTCTTTCTCCAGCAAGTCATCCTACTCTCAGTGGAGCTCATCCTGATGACCATAAGAATAGATGGCCAATCAAATCTTTGTTCCAATGCCATTCTCATGGGATTCTTGGCTCCCACTCCTTAAAGACACCAGATGCTGGGCAGGAAGGCTCACCTAGTACAAGCACAGGTGGCTTCGGAGGTCAATATCATATGTTATGGAGATAAAACTCATAGTCCAACCAAAGTAGACCTGGAGGAGTCATCAGGAGAGCCCACAATCTGTTTAAAATTTTGGTAATGCCACATACACACGATTGGAAATTCCTCCAGCAAAAGTCCGATGTGAGCTTTTGGTCAGATATTGCGACCGTGTGTATGCTCCATCGGATTTTGCTCGGAAATTCTGACCGTGTGTATGCTCCATCGGACTTTTGCTGGCGGAATTTCTGCCAGCAAAAGATTGAGAGCAGGTTTCCAATTTTTCGGATGGGTAAAATTGCAATTGGAAGTTCTGATCGTCTGCAGTAAAGTCTGACGCATGCTCGGAAACAATTTCGATGCATGCTCAGAAGCATTGAGCTTCATTTTCTCGGCTCGTCGTAGTGTTGTGCGCCTCCGCGTTCTTGACGATCGAAAGTTCAGAGAACTTTCGTGTGACTGTGTATGCAAGCCAAGCTTGAGCGGAATCCGACGGGAAAATCAGATTGTGTGTACGGGACATAAGTTTAAGAAAAGAGAAGGTGTCAGAAATGCCCTGCGGAGGAGTACGAATTTTGAGATACCGGAGTTCCACTTTAAGTGCAATCTCTTTAAATGACCATTCTGTATTCCACGTTGCGACCTTTCATTTTTCAAATGTCAACATCAATTTGCGAGTGCAGCGGTCCTCAAATACGTGGCCTAGCTCATCTCCACAGAGTGCTTCTCAAAAACCTGCAATTTAATTCATCCTGCACAATTAGGGAAGGACCTTTAGTGGCAATTATTTTCAGGCCCACTAATATTGCCTTAAGTGTTGTGTGTTTTCTAAAAAAAGAAAGAAAAAAAAGAGCAGCCTGAAAATAAAATCAGAACATCGATATTGACAAGGAAGTCAGCATGAAATTTGTTTTTGGCTTTTTATGTACTACACGGAGGGCTACCAAGTGACCCGGGTAATTGAGGTTTTTATACTTTCCAGTGTTCACTTTGATGTATCCTCATATCTGCAATGTAATAGCAGGTGATGGTTGATAAATAGATGTAAACAGGAACATAGATTCACGAGAATAAAACCAGAAGGCCGTGTCCCTGAGGGAGCTTCACAACGTTGACATTCAATGATTCTGCAACCCCAGCACTTCTCGGCTAAATAGATAAGGCCCACTCTATCTTCTGACAGAAAATGAGAAGTCTCTGTGTTTCCCTAGGCCCCGGGCCTAAGTAATACTCCAGGGAATTGGGGAATAACTGGAGGAAGACGGTGACTTAGCTGGGGTTTTCCTCATTCACATGACTGTAATGTATTGCCACGTCTACTGTGTTCAGCAGCTATTACCAAATTCATGTCTATTTTTTTTAAGTATCCCCTTGTGTTTGTTTTTTGATGTTTGCAATTTGTTTGCCTCGTAGACCAGCTGTGATCTCTGAACTAGACACATCAGTCTCCATAGCAGCCTTTCTCAACCTTTTCACCGCTGGGGAACCCTAAAAATAATTTTCAGGTCTCAGGGAACCCCTGATAAAACCCAGTCATAGGGGGTCATTGGGAACAATGCCCCTTACTTTGGTGGTCAGTGAGAAGAATGCCCTTTTTTACAGCAGTGGTAAGAATGCCCTCCTTACAGAGAACTATGAAGATCATTGGTGTCATACCACTGGCTCCTCCAAGTTAAGGTGACCAGATTTTTAAAATGAAATCTGGGGACATATTTTTTCTTTACTAGTAATGGCAACAATCAGCGACTCTCTGCACGTCGCCGCCCGCCTCACAGCCTCTCAAGTCTTACTCTTCGGCCCCCGGCTACTACTGGGTGGGGAGCGGAGGAAGATCACTCCGCCAGGGAAGGCAAGGAGATAGGCAGGTGGCTGGCCGGGATTTGAGCCAAGGCAGAAGAACATGCGAGCAAAGCTGAATGGGAATGCGCCCGAAACGGAAGAAATATTCCCTCCGCTCCGACCAGCACATGATCATCAGAAATCTAGTAGGCATGGCGGAGCGGGGGTGTATAATTCAATTTTTTTTATTTAAATTTTCCACTGATTGTCTTTAAATTTTGCCCCTGCCCCCTATTAAATCCAATCTGGGGACAAAACCGGGGGCCAGGCTTGGTCCGGGCACAATGTCCTCAATCAGGGAACTGTCCCCTGAAACTGGGGATGTCTGGTCACCCTACTCCAAGTGGAATTGGCTCAGAATTATGTAGGCACCATCAAACAGAAGGTAAATCAGCCACAACTCAAGGAACCCCTAGCCACTTCTGGAGGAACCCTAGGGTTCCACGGAACCCTGGTTGAGGATGGCTGCTCCAGAGAGTATTGTCATCTATTGTGCCATCAAGAGAACTTGTGCACTGCTATATGTAGCCAAAAGTCCATGGACATCTGACCATCAACCCTGTTATAAATGCCATTCCAAAACCATTGGCATTAATCTGGAGGAGGTCCCCTCAGCTATAACGCTATAACAGCCCCAAATCTACAGGGGTGTCTGTGGGAATTTGTGCCGATTTACTCTAAAGAGAATTATTGAGGTTGGGCACTCATGTTGGAGGAGAAGACTTGTCTCTCAATTGATGTTCCATCCCAAAGGTGTTCATAGATAGGGTTGAGGTCGGTGGTCTGTGGAGGACACTTGAGTTCCTCAAACACCAAACTCATCAAACCATGTCTTTATGAAGCTGGTTTTGAAAATAGAGGCAGCCATGCTGGAATGGAAAAACTGTTTCCACAAGGTTGGAATCATACAATTGTCTAATATACACTCACCGGCCACTTTATTAGGTACACAAAGACGGTCTGTACCTTTAGCAGAGAAACAAAGCCTAATGTTTCCACCTCTGTTCTTGACTGTAGGGATAATGTTTTTAGGGTCATAGGCAGCATTTTTCTTCCTCCTTCTTTTCCTTGCTTTTCTTCTGTCCTGTCCCTACACTACCCACACGTGAAATGTGCTCCAAGCCTGGGAACCAGGGTCTTAAATAGGCTCTGCCTGTCTGAAGATGGCTGCTAGAGTCACATAGGGTGGCAGCATCCAATTGGATAGCATCCAGTGACCCAACAAACCATAGAGGAACCATGTTCTTCCTGACTTCCTCTCCAACTGCAATGCTGCCGAGAACGTGCACCACCTACAGTGGAGAACATAGACTGCACCTGCCTACATATGGACTGCAGATGTGAATATGTCAGGCAGTGGCGACTGGTGGGAAAAAAAAATGGGGGGAGGGGGGGCAGCAAAAAGTATTCCAATCAAACCCCCCATCATTCCATCAGTCAGTAGCATTTACCCCATCACGGGTAGCGGCCTCACATTCTCCATCACCAGAGGCTTCCCGTTCTCCTGCTCTCCATGGCGGCAGCTTCCACTTCCGGCCAATCGGAAAATGGGTCTCACACCCGCTTCTGATTGGCCGGATTGAGGATCAGTGTTTCAACAGCAAATGTTCATTCGCTGTTGTAACACACATCTACAACCCGTGCCCACCCTAATTTGAAGCCTATTAAATCCCCATCCCCATCCGTCCTAATTTAGGCGCCTGGTGCCCCGAAGAGCCTCTGGCTTTAAGCAGGTGCCTAAAATAAATCCCCCGCAATTCAGGCACCCCGTGCCCCGAAAGGTGCCGGACACTTGAATAGGGGATGGCCATGTCCGCCATGGATAGATTCATGCAATTCATGAATCCATTCATTACCATATAGGGGGGTGGCCTGGAGAGAGGGGGTGGCGCCCCTAATGGACAGGCCACCACTGATGTCAGGGTAACATGTGTTGTAGAGTGGAGGTCAGCCAGTCTCAGTGACCCTTTAGGGTAACCCGGATGAAATATACTATATGGCTTTAGCACAATTATAACACTTTCTGTCTCAGCGTTACCAGATGACGGCTATCTAGAGTGTCCCTTTAAACAAAGTATGTCTCCTCTCTAAAATCACACCAGAGGGAATTTAGCATTTCTCGATCAGGCCTGGAAGTTTCGGGAGCAGCAGACGGACGGTCGGAATACCAAGTGCGCCGAGTGTCTGACCCTGACAGCTATTTTATGGAAGTCAATATTTTTTTGTCTTTGCGGAGAATTATTCAGCGCACACCCGCACCGCCTGCCATCTCTCCCATAGCATAATTGAGATTTAAGATTTATTTTACCTTTTTTTTTTCTCCAGCCTTATTTGTACAGGGATTCAAACTCAGAGACAGCTTATTTCAAATCCATTTAATTATCTCCAATGTTCTATCGCCTAATGCTTTCTATAGAGGATTTCAACAAGGCCGCTTCCTGCCAGGTATTCCGTGACCCTCCTGCCTGAGATTAGCGAGGTTGTGTCTCTGTCAACCACAGAGAATATCTCTCACACAAAACTGCCACCTTCGCTTAAAATTTTAACATTTAATTCACCCACAGTAATGAGTCACGGAATGTAAGAAGATGACAAGTTCAAGTCCGCTCCCTTCTTCTTCTTTTTTTCTCTTCTTTCCACAGATATAATAACGTTGCATAATTTACCATGAAGCTTTGCTAGTAGGAAGGAATCGTCTATCTTAGACAAGACTGGTAATAAACATATAGCTGGGAATTAAGGAAGGTAGACAGACCCTGGTGTTGGCCTTTTTTCATAAACATCTCCATTTGTCATGTGACCAAGGTCTAGATCAGTGATGGCCAACCTTGGTACCCCAGATGTTTTGGAACTACATTTCCCTTGATGGTCAACCACACTGCATGTTTATCATGGGAAATGTAGTTCCAAAACATCTGGGGTGCCAATGCTTGCCATCACTGGTCTAAATACTGGTCATGTGGCCCAAAGTAGAGGATTTTTGGCCAACCGACAATAGGAGACTTTTATGTAATTACATAATTACGTTGGAAAAGTCCATGTAGCTCAGCCAACAAAAAAAATAAAAAATAAAATGGAAAACAGGAAAAATTACTCCCAAGGGCCTATACCCAGCTTGCAAGTAAATAACTATTTTAAGTTCTATAAAAATATATTATTTTATTGTTTTTATAAAAAGAGTTTATTTTACATCATATTGCATCAAGAACAATATCATAGGGCTGAGGAAAGGAGAATAACATATACAAAAGAGGACAACAACAAGAGCTCTGGTGTACAAAAATGTTGTCATAATGGATGTCCAAATATGACAATGACAATATGCAATCCACCACAGTGTATTGCCGTTAAGATAAACCCAACGTTTTCTTGTGAAAAAAAAAACGATAAACCCAACGTGTTTCAATCTTAATGTTGTATACGATCTTCTTCAGGATGAAATGTGAATATCTATATTCATGTATCAAATACAAGGCGAAAAAGTTTGTGACTTTAAATGAAACATATGACAGACCATAAAATGTGTAAAAGTATTTTTTAAATGTATAAAAGTATTTATTGTCAAGGAGTATATCTAACACATAATATATACATGCAAAATCAGTATATGTACAAAACATGAATACATTAAATATATATACACGCATATATTGTATTGTTGTGAAGGCACATGCTAGTGGCCAGAATACATGGCTCCATATGATGAGTAAGAGATAATAATAGTAAAAACTATAAGGATATAAAAGGAACATGGTGGATTCAAGTCATGACTGTATCTTTAATAGGTCAGACGTGTTTCATTGTAAAAGACACTAATCAGGGGCGAATGTGTCAACTTGTCTAAAAAAAGACTAATACATTTGATAAGAACCTCAAAAGATAATGTAGATATGTATAATAACAAAGAAAGGAAGTATCCAATCCTACAAAACTTCCATGGAGCTAGTAAGCAAGACATACAGTATGGTCCACCCAGAGACCTGTGGGGTAGCCCGTCCCGAGAGCTGAGGTAGGAGACCCCCAGGCAATGCACACACGCACAAAGTATCCCACAAATTAGAAACCTCCATGAAGTGTTTTTTTTTTGTAATTTTGTTGCCCACCAATGCTCCTTGCTGTAAGGACAGTTATAGATAGGGGCAGCGGCTCAATTTTTGTATGCATTATACACACTAGGGAGAGTACAACTGGGGAAATCAATAGTGGAGAAGGATCTGGGTGTTCTAGTAGATCATAAGCTCAATAATAACATGCAATGCCAAGCTTTGTTTCCCAAAGCAAGCAAAGTCCTTTCTTGTATAAGAGAGGTATGGACTTCAGAGAGAGAGAGAGAGAGATCATTTTGCCCCCCTGTACAAATCATTAGTAAGACCTCATCTGGAATATGCAGTTCAGTTTTGGGCTCCAGTTCTCAAAAAGGATATTGGGGAACTGGAGAAAGTGCAGAGAAGGGCAACCAAACTGATAAGAGGCATGGAGGAGCTCAGCTATGAGGAAAGATTAGAGGAACTGAATTTATTCAATCTTAAGAAAGGGAGATAAAGGGGGAATATGATCGCCATGTATAAATACACAAGGGGTTCATAATGAACTTAGTGTTGAGTTATTAACTTTAAGGTCATCTCTGAGGACAAGGGGGCACTCTTTACGTCTAGAGCAGTGGTTTTCAACCTTTTAGCGCCGTGACCCCTTGATAAAATTTCCCTAGTTGTGGGGACCCTTAACAGTAAAATTATTTTCGTAGCGTGTGTTGTCAGCACCCAAGGCAAGTAATTTGCGCCCCAACCCATGGAAATTTAGCGCTCCCTGAGTCCCCTCCACTCGTACAGTATTAAAACCTCATATGGTACATTTTAGGATGTACTATTCTTTCTCTTTGTTCTCCTTCCTTTCCCTTTTATCTCTCTCTCTTTCCTAATTTCTTGTTTCCACCCCTCTTTCTAGCAGTCTTTGTTTTTTCTCTTATTATTTCTCTCCCTTTTTCTTTCTTCCTCCTCCTCTTTTTCTCTCCCTTCTATATATTCTCTTTTTTTATTCCTTCTCTTACTCATTGGTGGGGGGAATGGGATGAGTGGCAATGATTGAGGGGGGGGGGGAGTTCTGATCAGCCAACTTAGGTGCTCTTGATCATCTGCTGATCTGAGAACTGTAGTGGGGACTTTTAATGGCAACTATAATCACAGGTAGTGTTACTCAATGTGTCTCTGACTTTGTGGTGTCTCGTAGCAGTGACACCTATGCTGAAATCAGGAGATCGGGTCTCCTCCAGCCCCTCCCACCTCACAAGTCAGCTGAGCCCTAGTCTTTGCCCCCCAACCATGCCGTGAACTGAATAGGTGGCTGTGAAGAGGCTGAGAGGGCAGTCGTGGGCTCCAGGAACAGCCTAGCTGGGTGGCCACTGGCTCCAGAGACAGCCCTGCTGGGCAGCCGAAAGGAGGCTGGGAGAGTGGTGCGGGCTTCAGGAACAGCCCAGGATTTTGTGCCCCCTGGCAAATCATCATTTGACCCCCGAGGGGGTCCCGACCCCCCGGTTGAGAACCACTGGTCTAGAGGAAAAGAGATTTAATTTCCAAATATATAAAAGTTTCTTCACAGTAAGAGCTGTGAAAATGTGGAATAGACTCCCTCCAGAGGTGGTTCTGGCCAGATCAGTAGATTTCTTTAAAAAGACATGGATTCTTTCCTAAATGTACATAATATAACTGAGTACTGACATTTATAGGCAAAGTTGAACCAGGGAAAATCTGATTGCCTCTCGGGGGATTAGTGTCTACTTACACTCCCTGAGACTGAATTCCTACATTCACCTGGGGATCCGGGTACAGGGGGAACTGCGGAAATAGCTTTAGTAGCATCGGTACCAACATTACAAGAACCAAGGCCCTTGAGAGCCATGCAATCCTCTTGTTATCCTGCACTGAGGACATACTTGGGTCCCACCTCAACCCTAAACACCAGACAGACTTTTTAGGAGTGAAAATGAGCTGAACAATTGTAGTCTGAGAGCTAATCCGCCAAACTCTCCTTGTCTGTGTTATTGAATTTTATTTCTGCAATGCCGGAGTTGAGTGCCGAACAATAGCTGCAATTGCCTCACCTAGTTTAATGTATGCAGATGGAGGGATAAATGTATGCATTTGAGTGAACATTATGAAAATGTCATTAGCGTTATAGGGCCACCAAGCCCTCCATTCGCGGCGTGCGAACACATTGCTAGCAGATGCCGAGCCGGTTCCCACCTACTGATTTGTCATTAACCTCCGTCTTAACTTCCTGGGACCACCCCGAGCTCCAGTAAAAAATAATGTAGCATTTTGCAAGCTAACTGCTCGCGTTTGTCTCCCATCCAAATTTCTCTGAATTATATAAGGTGATTTTGTGATGGTAAACTACCGTTCCCCGGGGCCTCAGTTCGATGCCACCAAAAATCCATCGAGCTTACGAGCGTCTTAAATCGAAATGGAGTCCCTGCGGAACCATATCAAATTGCCTTTGCCCTGTCTTGCCCTCTCCATCTCTCTCTCTGTCGAGCCGTTTGGCGCGGGTGGCAGCGGGAACGCAGCGCATCTTATCTATAAAAATTCTCTATGACCTGTTTGCCAAGTTCAGATTATTTGCCAACACGTCCTTATGATCACACAGGAGCCTTAAAGTCGATGTAAAACACTAAGTGAATGACGGTTTGCTAAAGCCCTGTGCATCATAAACAATTAATGTTTATTTTTTATTACAATTCTGTTTCACAATTTTTCCATCCTTTTGTTTCTATTGGTCCCTGCACCAACTTTGTATCCACTTCCTGTTTAAACATACTCAAGTGATGGCCGCATGGCATTTCTCAGAGTGGATTCCCTGATGCTGGTGATAACAATGGACCAGGTCTGCATAATATGTGTGTTGAGGTGGCCACTTGCAGCTTCTATCAGAAGCCTGTGTGACAGGGTGACAACGCAGGAGCAAAATTGAGAGTCTGGGACAGAGCGTTGTCACTCTATAACAGGAAGTGCCTAAACAAGGATCTTCATAGCAGGATCACCAGGGACCATTGTAATGTAAACTGCAGATTTAAGAGATTAAGAAACTTTTTTAAGATAAAATGAAGGTGTTAAAAGAGAAATAAACTCCCCCTTCTCCCTAGCCGGTGTCGCATGTTTGCCTGTTTTTCTTTCAGGTTCGAGATTAGTGGCTACTTTTATTGGCTGGGCCTGGATGATGCAACTCCCAAGCACTGTGAGACTCAAAAAGTAAAGTTATGCTTGTTATCTTGTCTACCCCGGCAAGTAATTATCTTACAGGTTTTTTGATGTGAAGGGGGAGCGAGAACAGATTTTTATCGGTAATCTTTGCCCCGCCCACAGCTTTCTGGGATACATCACATGTCCCGGGCGATGCAGGGCCATTCACAAAGCACCACGCAAGCTCATGCATGCTCAGTGTGTGGTCAGCTGTGGTTCCTCAGGAAGCCACAGCCGACTTCCGTATTCAAGATGGCGGCATCAGGGACCTACATCGGATAGAAAAACTGGACCCCAGGAAAAGGTACCCGATTTTTAAAAGCCAGCAGCTACAGTATTTGTATATTTTGTATAAGTATTTATGGCCTGAAAAAATCCTGATCAGAGCCCCCATTACATCATCCCTCTTATATTAGAGTCCTCTCTGACATCAGGATCCCCATCAGAGCTTCCATCAGAGTGCTCTATTGTATCAGGGTCCCCATCAGTCCCCCGTACATCAGGGTCCCCATCAGTACCCCTTACATCAGGGTCACCATCAGAGTCCTCTCTTGCATTAGTATACCCATTAGTCCCCCTTACATCAGGGTCCCCATCAGTACCCCTTACATCAGGGTCCCCATCAGTACCCCTTACATCAGGGTCCCCATCAGAGTCCTCTCTTGCATCAGGATGCCCATCAGTCCCCCTTACATCAGGGTCCCCATCATAGTCCTCTCTTGCATCAGGGTCCCCATCAGAATCTCTCCTTACACCCGGGTCACATTTTGTTTCCCCCTTACATCAGAGTCCCCATCGCAGTCCCATTTACATCAGAGACCATAGGCAGCTTCTGCTGACCTTCACCCTCAATGTGTGCACATTGAGGATACAACCCTAATCCTTACTACGGGCCAGATAAAATCTTGCTTTGGGGCTGTTGTGGCCCTTGGGCCATCGTTTCTAGACCTCTGCTTTGGGCCATAGTGACGAAAAATTTGAAGAAGCAGGGTAGGAAATGTTTTCTTTCTGGAATTTTTCATACCAACTAAATCAAATAATAATTAAATGTTAGGGTCAAACCAAATTTTCAAGTACTTTCGAACTATGGCGTTATCAAATGTACATTCCTTCCAAAAATCTACCAGTCTATGGCCACCTACAGAGTATACAGTATCTCTGTCTTTGTCCCTGTTTGGGTGGTTTCCTATAACTTTCTGTCTCATTGAAAATGTCAAAGTCTAATCTTACCAACAGAGGTGCAAACCTTTACCCAGTCTCCCCCCAAAAAAAGAATTCTAAAGTAAAATGATATTTCAGTTGGTGTCCATCAGATAACGGGGATGAAACACAATAAAGGATTGCATGTTGTTTACAGATTTGTTGCATCTACCTGGCGTTCTTACAAATTTATTACGCCTTTATTTTTTTTAATGGGCTCCACTGGTGATTTGCATTTTATCGTTAAATTAGAAAACGATTGCTCTGTTCCTGTAAGGCTAATTGGGGCAGGCTGGATGCAGAGAAGCCATTAGGATCCCGTACAGTAATAGGCTGCCAGATCGCCCTGGCCCCGACATGCGTTTGGAATTTATTTTTGCAAGCTCAGCATTGTGCTGGTAATTACTGATCAACATAGAATATGGCTGAGATGAAATGACGGAGATGGTATGTGCCAGGAACAAAGTTTCGAGAAAAGAAAAAAAGATAGAAGCAATGTCGCGGCTTGGGCACAGGATAAAGGAAAACTTTTCGTGGGTTTGTGAATAGTAATAGGTAAAATTGGAAATTGAGAGTTTAAAATGGATGAAGAAAGATAGATAGATAGATAGATAGATAGATAGATTGATAGATATTGGGGGTTGTTAACTCAGTGGTAGAAGCATTTTTAGTTAGTCTATGACAGTCCAAACTTAAGGCGGAGTTCCACTCAAAAGTGCAACTTCCACTTATCCGTCACCTGAAAGGTGCCACATTTTGCACCTTTTAGGGGTGAGGGGGGAACCGATACCTGTTTTTGACATGTACCGTTCCCCAGATTTGGGGAGACTGGGCTGTGGCCCGGTCTCTTGGAATTTCACCCCCCTCCTCCTTCCCCCCGCCGCCCATGCGCAGTAGGGTACCGTCTGTGAAGACAAAATGCTTCACTGCCGGATTCGCTTACCAGGAATGGCGGCAGCTGCATCTGACAGCCTATCCAAAAATCAGCTACAATGGGTGCCCACGATATTGTATTTCCAGCGCGATGGGATTGCACTGGAAATCAGCACTGCGAGGCTCTACTTCTCGCGCTCGCCGCTCCCACGATATTTAGCGTATCCATAGTAATCTCTTGGGTGCGGTGAGCGACAGAGCTTTTCGCTGGCTCCCGCGATATAGCCGATGCCGAGTCGCATTTACACACAATATCGCGGTCACATACTTTAGGGTGCCGACATCATGGGTGTCTCTGGACAGGTAAGTGTCCATATAGTAAAAGTCAGCAGCTGCAGTATTTGTAGCTGGTGGGTTTTACATTTTTTTTTTCTTGGGGCTGGACCTCCTCTCTCAGTCAACTTTTATTAAACAGAATCAAAGTGCAACAGAAAAGCAGTTGCCCATGGGTGAGGTCCTTCAGACCACCTCACATAGCGCCTCTGTGATCCTGTGCCCCTTTCTTAGCTCACCCAGCTATCATTGCTCTCTGGGCTCTCCTGACTCTCCCACTGGGCTCTCTGGACTTGCCTAGTCATCTCAACTCCCTTAGTCCTCCAGCCTCGCTTATCTTTCTCGACTCTCCCAGTCGTATGGACAAGGAATCTTTTGTCTCCAGCATGGAATGCTGTCTCTCGAGTGGAGCACACCAGTCTCCTAATGGAGCCCCCCGCACTATGGCCTGGTCCTTCATTACAAGGACTCACATTTGCACTCAGGCTGCCAGACCTGGACACTGGATTGGAGACTTCTCCACCAAAACTTTGAAGTCTCCGAACCCTGGAACCCAATCCAGGAATACCAAAAGGTTTCTCCGTTCTCAAAAGATATTCTGGAGCCCCGCACCTGCATACCCACGAACGTGGTGTCATTTTAACTTCCATTGTCACACACACATATACACTATAGCAAAAGTTTTGGGACGCCTGCCTTTGCACCAGGGGTCTCAAACTGGCGGCCCTTCAGCTGTTGCGAAACTACAAGTCCCATAAGGCAATGCAAGGCTGACAGTTACAAGCATAACTCCCACAGGCAGAGGCATGCTGGAATTGTAGTTTCGCATTAGCTGAAGGGCCCCCAGTTTGAGACCCCTGCTTTACACACACATGAATTTTAATGACATCCCAGTCTTAGTCCGTAGGGTTCAATATTGAGTCGGCCCCGCCCTTTTCAGCTATAACAGTTTCATCTCTTCTGGGAAGGTTGTCCACAAGGTTTAGGAGGGTGTCTATGGGAATGTTTGACCATTCTTCCAGAAGAGCATTTGTGAGGTCAGGCACTGATGTTGGACAAGAAGGCCTGGTTCGCAGCCTCCGCTTGAATTCATCCCAAAGGTGTTCTATCAGGTTGAGGTCAAGTTCCTTTACCCCAAACTTGCTCATCCATGTCTTTATGGACCTTGCTTTGTGCACTGGATCATGTAATGGTAGCTGGAAGTGTGAGGTCATTCTCTCTAAATGATAATAAAAAATAAAAAACCCTGACAGGAACTTTGTCTCATGTTTATTCAGTTTAGATAAGAGTTTCAGGGTAACAGGTACTAATTATTGGTTCCGCAAGCCTAAACGTAAATGCGGCTTTTATAAACATAGAAGGTTATTGTGCATCAATGCAGACGTACATATCTACCATGTGAGTGTGTTCCATCCAACAGTTAGTAGTAATCCTTTAATGGAGTGTCACTAATGGAATTTTAAACAAGGAAGGCCACTAGTGTTATTATTAAAGTCTATTAAATAGCAATATAGTTACATATTAATTACCATCATTTGCCGGTTCTCTCGATTTAATTATTTCGCTACAACGCTCAGCATCAGCATTCTTTCTTTTACAGAAAATCTTCTAATAAGCTATTAATTTTAGTCTTGATGTGCAAAAATAGTCAAAGTTATACAGGGAGGTGAAATCCACAGAAGACTGACAGTGGAGTTATATAACTGATTGAACGTTTGCTACAGAGGGACACATATCAGATATGCTCACTTCTTGTATTCGGTAATCATTTTTCCTGTATTAATATAGCACAGACATATTATGTTGAGGTCTATGCAGCATATAGAACCATTAGCCCCGCCCCCGAGGAGCTTACACTATCATGTCCCCTTGACACCCACGCACAGTGTACAGACAGGGACTGGATAAGTTACTGAGATGAGCACAAAAATATTCAAAAACATAAAAAATCTTAGAGGCTAAACTGTAGTGGGTGTGCTTTCTTAATTGCTACATAATATATTTATTGTGGTCTGTCAGGTCACCTGTGACCAGGTGACAAGTGAATCCTGTAGGAGTCAGGGGTGCACCACAAGGTAGTGAACCCTAAAGCAGACTGCTGCGGATGGACCACAGAGTGGATATGGAGATGATGTTCACTGGGGCACAAATAGGGACCCTACAGAAAGCTTGAGCCCAAGATTCCCCAGGGCGTGGAGTCTAAGACCCAGTTGGTATTCACCAGAGCCTCTAGTGGTGAGGATGGCCTTCGCTGCAAGTGGATCCAGGTCGCGGCCCCCTGAGTCCCCTAGGTCACGCTCCATAGGGAGAGAGGTGAAGAAGCCACTCAGGACAAAAGGGATAGTGAAGGGCAAGCCGAGGTCGGGGCAACTAGCAGACGAGAACAACCAAGAGACAGGCCAAGGGTCAGAGTCACAGGCAAACAGGAGTTGTCGGAGACAAGCCAAAGTCGGTACACAGAGATAAGGTAGCACACGGCAAGCAGGAACACAATACTTACAAACAACATTGATCAGCAAAGCAGACCAGCAGTGCAGTGGTTAATATAGAGTTCCTGGGATGGCCTGGGGTGGAGCCATACAGGGAGGAGAGATGATAAAGGCAGCCAGAAAGAGAGTCAGGCCTCTAATGAACACATGGAGAGACAGGTAAGCTGCCAGACATTACTGCATATTCATGACATGGTCTTTGGAATTGGGGATTGGGTAGATGGCACCCTGAAATCAGTTTGAGCCCCCCTATGTTATTTCTTATACTAACCATTCACTTGTAATAGTTGTACGAAACACCACCTTTCATTTCTTCCAGTGTAAAACCCACCGGAACATGAAAAGGCCATAAGGAATTGTACGATGCAGAAAAGAGGAATGATGTTGTGCCAGGCAAAGGCATTTCCTGGGCAAGAATTACTGGGGGAGGGGGGCTTCAAGGCTTTTGGACAGCAAGGCTTTCAGGTCTACACTAAAGTAAAATCTGATCCCATTACATGCTATATAACAGAGTGTTCATACTCACAAAGCCACTAAAGCATGTGTTTGTGTAATGTGAAATATACCTGGTTGATCCTGCCTTCAGCTGTCCCTCCTATCTTCTCTGTGTCCTCACTGCACCCTGAGATTGTGTAGACCAGCTGTTGTCATCTACTGAGCATGCTCCAGTTTCAGTTCCCCTTTAGGTTTCTTTTTTTTCTCCCTTTTCTTATCTGTGCAGGCTAAAGAGTCACTCATGTGGGCATATGACAGAGTGGCAAATGACACTTCCCTCCCTCCTTCCTCTTTGCTAAACACTATGGGGGTGGGATATAGCATGCAGATTGATTACATTCAATGGGTAATCCCACAAAGCTTAGTTTTAATATAAATCGGCATTATATATATCTAATGTAATTTCTAATACCATTAAAGTAAAAAAAAAGCCCTTGGATTTAGATGCTGTCTGAACGAAATGAAAGCTACTATCAATCATCTTTGACTCCTCCCACACCATATTAATGCAAAACAATAAACAAATACACATTTGATGTTCAATAAAGAGTTATTGGGAGCTGTAAAACGGTAATTTAATATTTATAATACAAAACGGCTCTTCATTTTTTTTTTCATTGTTCCATCTATTAAATCTTCTGCCCTTTTTGTTTTAACTTTGCATAGTAAAACATTTTTTTTCCTGCCAGTAAATCCCCTATACAGCCCACTTCCTGTTTCTTTGTCTGGTCATTAGCCTAGGCTTATGACATCATGCACAGCTCTCTCTCTCTCACTCTCCTGAGAGTTTGCCAGGAAAGTAGGGGGAGTCATAAGAGGGCCAATGAGAGCTGCAGAGCTGGAGGTGTGTCTGTGTAAATCCAGGAATTGAATAGGCAGCAGCTTCAGTTGCCCACAGTTAAAATGGCTGCAGCCAGACTCAGTGGAGGGAGATTTTTGCAGCATATTTGGCAAGTACAGAATCACAGTACAGTGGAACCTTGGATTACGAGCATAATCCGTTCCGGGAGATTGCTTGGCACTCGCATATCAAAGCGAGTTTCCCCATAGAAGTCAATGAAAACAAAGAGAATTTGTTCCGTATCGACTTTTATGGCATGCAATACCGCATGTGGCCAGAGGTGGGGGGTGGCGGAGAGCCTCGGATATACGCGGAAACAGCTCGGCTGACCTTGGAAACCCTCGTAAAGGGCTCCGAACGGCTCCAAACTGTTTCGGGTGTCACTGGCGCCCCCGCACCTCTGGCCAAATGCGGTACTGCACACCCCATTAGCTTGAATTCTGCTCGTTGTGCAAGACAACACTCTGAGTCAGGTTTTTTTTTTTTTAAGTTGCTCGTCTTTCAAAACGCTTGTTAACCGCGTTACTTGTAAACCGAGGTTCCACTGTATATATAAAATAATATGCAAAATGGTTGGAGGGAGGCTAAGATTTTTTATTACAAATTATGTGAGCAGACTGACTCGTTAATTTCAATTGCTCTTCTGAAACTTTATTTCTCTTATTGTCCATGGACAGACACAGCTCCTTAAATCTTGACACTGTTTACAGGAGAGGACTATCCTGTAAACAGGGAACATAACTCACTTGTCAAGATTTAAGAAGATGTGTCCGTCCATGGACATCAGAGAAAATGATTTTACGGTGAGTACAAAAAATCCTATTTTTTTTGTAATCATGTGACCAGCACAGCACCAATCAGGGCCAGACACAGACTCATACTATAGAGAGCATATGTCGGCAAGAGTAATTGAAGCCCCTCCCCCAAGGATCATTACCTGCAGATGCTAAAAAACAGTGAGAGATCATGTGACCACAAATCGGCGCTGCAGGAATAAGGTAATTAGAGGATTTAAAAAATAAAATAAAAAGCGGCAAGATATATATTATGGCAATTACCACCTCTCTGTTTTGTATCACTTTAAAGTCACCTGCCCCATTGAATATCACAGCCCTGAGCTTCTGCCCCAGCGGGCCCGTGTAGTGCAGCTCAGCAGTCAGATCTAACCGGTCACAAGGGAAGAGTGGAGAAGAAGGTTGTGCAGACGATTTTTCTACTCTTTAGAACGCGCGCTATTAAATATTGTTGTCACAAAGCACATTCTGCCAGCGATTAAAAGGTTTAATGCAAGGTCAAGGCAATAAAACGAGCGTTTTGTTCCCGAACAATCCCATGCAATCTCACTTATTGAAATATCCAGAGTTATTGTATTCTGATTCTTTAGGCTCGTCCTTGTCGCTCCCCAGCATCAGCCCGCTATGTAAACAGGCCCAGCGATTATGTTCACAGGCTGTGTCAAGGGCGTCCATCTGTACATTACCATTCTTATGGGAAAACGGGGACAAAATGATTGAATATTCTCAATATTAATACCTGATCAACTTCAAATAGCTTTTGTAAATACTTCACTGTGGAGCTTTCTGATAGGTCTGCTTACAAATACACTAAAGTACAACTCCAGACAGACTCTAAAAGGGTTGCAATCGGTATATTCTAATTCCTTCTGTTGGGTTTTTCATTATAGAAGGGGGAAGGGGCCAAAGTAAGGTGACCAGATTTTTAAAATTAAATCCGGAGACGTATTTTTATATACTAGTAATGGTGGCAATCAGCGACTCTTTGCCCGTCGCCACCGCTGCCCACCTCACAGCCTGTCAAGTCTTACTCTCCGAGCCCCGGCTACTACTGGGTGGGGAGCAGAGGAAAATCACTCCGCCAGGGAAGGCAAGGAGATGAGCAGGCAGGCGGCTGGCCGGGACTTGAGACAATGCAGAAGAACATGTGAGGGGAGCTGAATAGGCATGCACCCGAAACTGACCAGCACATGATCATCGGAAAGGGGCACAGATAATTGAAAAAAATATATACCCCCTCCCCCCAAGCTAGTAGGAGCGGCGGAGTGGGGGTGTGTAATTCAGATTTTTTTTTCTGCACTGACTGTCTTAGAAATTGCCCCAGCCCCTCTTCAAATCCAATCTGGGGACAAAACTGGGGACAGACTTGGCCCAGGGACAGTGTCCTCAATCTGGGGACTGTCCCCTGAAACAGGGGGTGTCTGGTCACCCTAGGCCAAAGTGTAAGTGGTGCATGCCTTGGAACCCACTGGGGGAGATTTACTAAAACTGGAGCACTCATAATCTAGTGCAGCTGTGCATGTGTCAGAAACCATGAATCAGACGGAGACAGTACAGTTAAATCACACTTGTTTAACAATAATAAAAATTAATAGTACAAACGTTGGCAAAACAAAGCCAAAGTTCGGTAACCGGAACAGATAATAAGAGTCGGTTCACACATATGCGGCAGGACTCCGGGGGCGGCTCTGCAAGTCATCCTGAGGACGACTTCAGAGGCGATTTGCAAGACGACTTCTGTATAGAAGTCAATGCAAGTCGCCCCGAGACGCCCCCGAAGTCGTACAGGGAGTAATTTTCTAAGTCGAAGCGACTTCCGTCGATCCGATTAGAACGCTCCCGTTGCATTACATGGGAAGCGACCCGTCAGGCGTCTGAGCCGCCTGACGCGTCGCCTGTGTGTGAACCGACTCTCAGACAAGCCAGGAAGTCAGGAAGCATGGGATCAGCGTAGTGTAACAGTAAGCAGAATCTGGAACCAGAATGGATGTCAGCCAAGCAAGTCTTTAACAGGCACGCAGGAGATAGTCTCTCTGATGTTGACCAGGCAAAGGCAGAGAAAAGCAGGACCGACAAGCAGGATATCATCAACAGGTGAGTCACTGTGGAGAGATAGGAGCTGGCAATTAACCGACAGCTGAGCGGCCAGCTCAGAGAAGGAAGGGCTAAGCCGAGCCCTGATTCCCTGACAGCATGGTAGCCAATCAGCTTCTAATTCCTGCATGTTCAATCAAAGTGTTTGTTACCCTAAAAAAAAAAAAACTGCTTCCCATGCCGCCCAAGTTCCATTGCCCAGCCGCGCCATTCTGCCGGCGTAAATGTACAGGCGGCGGTCGGCAAGTGGTTAAACCAAAACAGAAAATTAGACTTTAGTTTCACTTTAAGGTTTACATCTACTCTAATTGACTCTAATGGTGTTTTCGGAAAGCAACGATGTAGCTAAAATAAAAAAAAAAGGTTTCGGCAAGATCAGCGGTGATCTCATGGTCGCCTTTTGTGATCAACTCATTTTGCGCTTTCTACAGAAAGAAATAAAAGTTTTTTTTTTCTCTGAGAAACAGCAACCTGAGCCATAATGTGGTTTGCAAGTCTGATTAGGTTTTTATGCTTTATTTTTTTTCCCCCCGTGTGTAAGCCCTGGGAGAATCCGTCCTGATTATAACATAGGATTGAAGTAGCCGGCTACCGGCGGAGACAGTATCACCGCACTGTGCTGTGACAACCTGATTGCTTCTCTCTATCAACGCAGTTAAATATAACGATTGTATATTTTACCGTGACAGAATTTTTAAATTCTAAATTATTCAGCTCCATCTCGTCGGAGATTCCATCCGTGTTTAAAGTCAAATCTGCGTCCGCGGCGCCCCGGCGATGTAGCCGGGTGATAAATTGCCAGTCACAGCCCACATCTCTGCCGATGATTTGGTACACATACAGCACTTTGTATGGCAGGTCATTTCGACTATGAATAGGATTAAGCCCAACCGAAAGCCCTGGGGGACTACAAAATCATAACTAGATTATACTAAATTTTTCCTTGACAATCTGTGCGCGATTAAATGAGGATGATTTAAAAGCCATTCATTGTGCTCGCCGTGCCGAGGTTCCAGCTCTAAATAAAAGTTGGTGCTGTTGCATTTGGGTGACGGTGAAGAAATTACAAAGGAGTATTAATTGGCATGCAGATGAGTCGTTAACTCTTTGTTGGGCCTTCAGCAACCGAAGAGATGTGCTATGGCAAAGTCACCTAGCCGTTCACAAGTAAAGAGTCGGTGAAGGATAATGTCACGGTTTGTGGACCATGCGGTGCAGTTGTTAGGATTTCAAGGGTCACAGAATCATCTTTTCAACCTTTCACCTCGCAGAAGAAAGAGACGCGCGCAAAATGTCAAGGGAACTTTTACAGACAATAGTTACACCAGTCAGATGTGATATTGAACTGTTGGTTTGTGTAATTCATTGTATGCTTCATCTTACCCGGGGGAACTGGGACTCCTATAGATTTCACTGTCCCCTAAAAACAGAAGGTTGCTATTGTCATTATTTTTTTATTAATCAAAGGATTGCATTTAGAGTATAGGCAAATAGAATATCTGATATGTTTTATCAAAGGTGATTTAGTGACTAGATGAATTATTTTGTTTTCCTTATTTTTTACTTTTTGCATTCTGTTCCACCCCTCCTCTTCTCTTTCTCATCTGATATCTCCCTTCCCTTCCCATCTGTTATCTCCCTTCCCTTCGTATCTGTTCCCTCTTTTCCCTTCGCATCTCTTGCCTCCCTTCCCTTTACATCTTTTCCCTTCCTTCCCTTCTTTTCTGTTCTCTGCTTTCCCGTCTCATTTGTTATCTCCCTTCTCTTTCTTATCTGTTATCTCTCTTCCCTTTGTATCTGTCATCTACCTTACATTCTCATCTGTTCCCTCCCATGCCTTATGATCTGTTATTTCCCTTCCCTTCTCATCTCCATTCCCTTATCTTTTATATCCCCTCCCTTCTTATCTGTTATCTCCCTTCATTCCCCATCTGTTATCTCCCTTCATTTCTCATTTGGCATCTCCCTTCCCTTCTTATCTGTTATCTCGCTTCCCCTTCCTATCTATTATCCCCTTTTCCTCCTCTTGTGCTATCTTCCTTCCCTTTCCATCTGTCATCTCCCTTCTCATCTTTCCCTTATCTTCTGCTTCTACCCTTCTCTTATTTTCTGTTCCCACCCTTCCTTTATCTTCTGTTCCCACCCTTCTCTTGTCTTCTGCTTCTATCCTTCTCTTCTCTTTGGTTCCCATCCTTCCCTTATCTTCTGTTCCCATCTTTCCCTTATCTTCTGCTTCTACCCTTCTCTTATTTTCTGTTCCCACCCTTCACTTATCTTCTGTTCCCACCCTTCCCTTATCTTCTGCTCCCACCCTTCACTTGTCATCTGTTCCCATCATTACCTTATCTTCTGCTCCTACCATTCTCTTCTCTTCTGTTCCCACCCTTCCTTTATCTTATGTTCCCACCCTTCTCTTGTCTTCTGCTTCTATCCTTCTCTTCTCTTTGGTTCCCATCCTTCCCTTATCTTCTGTTCCCATCTTTCCCTTATCTTCTGCTTCTACCCTTCTCTTCTTTTCTGTTCCCACCCTTCTCTTATCTTCTGCTTCTACCCTTCTCTTCTGTTCCCACCCTTCCTTTATCTTCTGTTCCCACCTGTCTCTTATCTTCGGCTTCTATCCTTCTCTTCTGTTGCCACCCTTCCTTTATCTTCTTTTCCCATCGTCCCCTTATCTTCTGCTTCTACCCTTCTCTTCTTTTCTGTTCCCACCCTTCTTTTATCTTCTGCTTCTATCCCTCACCTCTCTTCTGTTCCCATCCTTCCCTTATCTTCTTCTTCTACCATTCTCTTCTCTTCTGTTCCCACCCTTCTCTTCTATTCCCACCCTTTCCATATCTTCTGTTCCTACCCTTCCCTTATCTTCTGTTCCCACCCTTCACTTCTATTCCCACCCTTCCCATATCTTCTCTTCCCACCTCCCATTATCTTCCGTTCCCACCCTCCCCTTCTGTCCCTTTTAAAGAGGGGGTTCACCCTAAAAAAATAAAAAATCTTTGTCTCCACTGACATTCAGCATACTAGCGTGAGCTACAGTATGCCTTTATTTTTTTTTCTGTGCTGTACTTACAGTTTAATCTGTTTTTTTCGTTTCAGACTCCGGGCAGGAAATAGGCGTTCCTATCAAGAGGGGAACATGATTGACGGCCGGCTATGGCGCGTCACGCGTTCCGAAAATAGCCGGAGTAGGACTCGGCTCTTCATGGCGCCTGCGCACAGACTAGGAGCTGACTGCGCAGGCGCCGTGAAGAGCCGAGTCCTACACGGGCACCTGCGCAGTCAGCTCCTAGTCTGTGCGCAGGCGCCGTGAAGAGCCGAGTCTACTCCGGCTATTTTCGGAATGCGTGACGCGCCATAGCCGGCCGTCAATCATGTTCCCCTCTTGATAGGAACGCCTATTACCCCGCGGTAGCCTGAAACAGACGAATAGATTAATCTGTAAGTACAGCGCAAAAAAATAAAATATAGGCATACTGTAGCTGACGCTAATATGCAGGATGGCATGGTACATAGTTGTTTTTTAGGGTGAACCTCCGCTTTAACCTCATCTTTTGCTACCCCTCCCCGTTTTTTCATCTGTTCCCATCCTTCCCTTCTAATCAGTTCTTTCCCTTTCTTTATCATCTGTTCTCTCTCATCCCTTCTCATATGTTCTCTCCCTTCCCTTCTCATCTGTTCCCACATTTCCCTTCTATCTGTTTTCTCCTTTTTAACCTCATCTTTTACCTTCTCTCCCTTCTCATGTGTTCCCTGTTTTCTCTTCTCATCTGTTTTTTCTTGTCACCTTTCTTTCCTGTCTTCTCTTCCGCACCTTTTCCATGTTTCCCTTGTTCCTTGATATCCCCTGCCTCTTCTTTCTTTCTTTTTCTTATCTTTTTAATTTTCATTCCTTATCTTAACCTCACGTTTTCCCTTTCTTCTCTCTTTTCCCTTATTTCCTTTCTTCCTTTTTTCACTTGTTCACGTATATGCTTCCCCCATGTCTCTTTCTTTCCACCCCCTCTACTCAATTACTTCCCTTCCTCCTCTCCTTTCTTTTATTCCCATTCACCTTCTCTGTTTTCACCCTGCCTTTCTCTTCCCCCGCCTTCTGCATCTTTCTCATATTTTCTTCTATCTTTTTATTTATTTACCTTCTTCTCCATTCCTTCTCTTCCTTCATTTATGCTGTTTCCTTCCCCAGTTATCTTTATTCTATTCCCTTTTCTTTCCAATTCTTTTTTTTCTTATCCTTCCTTTATTCCTTCCTTTATCCCTTCCTACCTTCCATCCTTCGTTTTTTATTTCCCCTCCCCTTTTTATTTCTCCTTCCCTTTTTATTTCTCCTTCCCTTTTTATTTTTCCTCTCCTTTCCTCGCTCTTTTTTTTCTCTTCTTTTCTATTCCCCTTCCTTTTTTGATCCCTTCTTACTCTTCCTTTTTGCTTTCTTTTCCACTCTCTCTACTTTCCCTTATCTTTTCTCCCTTCCTTCCTGCTCTTTTTTACCATTATGTTTCCTTTCTTTTCTTCTCTTCCTCCAGCTTTCTTGTCTTGTCTCTATATCTATTCTTCCAGACTTCTTGCTGTCTCAGACATTCCATACTATTTTTTTCTTCTCCTTGGTGAAATAAAAGAACGTAAATTTCCACTTGGTCAGCCTGTTCTTCACCTGATAGCTAGAAGGCTACACACCAAACAAAATGTCTGCTTCCATTACACAGGCCAAGGGTGCACTTTATTAAAAGTTAATTTATTATTAAAATGGCATATATTTTAATGAGCCCCTAACTTTAAGGTATCACACCGAGCATTCACAGAGACGCACAATTAAAATAATAAAAAAAAGTCCCTTTCAAAAATGGTCCTGGGAAAGAAGACCTGGAGCGTTCATTGTGACACAATGGCGCCATTTCTATAACTTTTCCCACATAATAGAGACAGAGACTCCCATATCCCCCGATGTTAAAATCTATTTAAAATCTCCTGAACTTTTTTCAACTTATTATGACCGGAGGTTACCTGGCTCCTTTGAAGAATGTGTCATATATAATGTGGCGTTGGACAGGGTGGCCATTCCAAATGCAATAGACTTCGGGCTTTACTATATGCAGCTATTAAAATATGTCTGAAATATGGGCGTCTTATTTTATCCCCCAACCGAAGCCCTCAAGATGTAATTATAATTCCGCTGTGCATAGATTTTTAGTAGTCTAAAAGCCTTGATCAGGTTTTCAGTGACTCTGTATTCATTTCTTTGCTGCAAAGACACAGGAGAGAAGATGCATAACCCCAAAATCTAGAAATAATAGTATTGTCTTATTGAATGAAGGGCTTTCAGCTGCATCAAGTGATGGAAAACTTGATGTGTTAGTTGGTGGTCAGCCACTAAAAATGGCACCCATGCTATTCTCTAGTTTCCGTTATTTATTTGTTATATTCCAGTATTACCAGCAGGAGGTATGGAGAAGAAAGGGAAGAGGCAGTGGGTTAAAAGGACCAGCATTAGGTATGGAGAAGGAAGGGAAGAGGTATGGGGGTTACAAGGACCAGCAGGAGATATGGAGAAGGGTGAGAAGAGGCAGAGGGTTACAAGTACCAGCAGGAGGTATGGAGAAGGGTGAGAAGAGGCAGAGGGTTACAAGTACCAGCAGGAGGTATGGAGAAGGGTGAGAAGAGGCAGAGGGTTACAAGTACCAGCAGGAGGTATGGAGAAGGGTGAGAAGAGGCAGAGGGTTACAAGTACCAGTAGGAGGTATGAAGAAGGGTGAGAAGAGGCAGAGGCATCACAAGTACAAGCGGGACATATGGAGAGAGGAAGAGGCAGGGGGTTACAAGGACCAGCAGAAGGTATGGAGAAGGAAGGGAAGAGGCAGGGGGGTAACAAGGACCAGCAGGAGGCATGGAGAAGGGTGAGAAGAGGCAGAGGGTTACAAGAACCAGCAGGAGGTATGGAGAAGGGTGAGAAGAGGCAAAGGGCTATAAGAACCAGAAGGAGGTATGGAGAAGGGTGAGAAGAGGCAGAGGGTTACAAGTGCAAGCGGGACATATGGAGAGGGGAAGAGCCAGGGGGTTACAAGGACCAGCAGGAGGTATGGCGGAGAGAGGGAAGAAGCAGGGGGTTACAAGGACCAGCAGGAGGTATGGAGATTGGAGAAAGAGGAAGGCGGTTACAAGGACCAGCAAGAGGTATGGAGAAGTTAGGAAAGAGGCAGGGGGTTACAAGGACCAGCAGGAGGTATGGAGAAGAAAGGGAAGTGGCAGGGGATTACAAGGACCAGCAGGACATATGGAGAGGGGAAGATGCAGAGGGTTACAAAGGCCAGCAGGGTGTATGGAGAGGTGAGGTAATAGAGGGTTAAAAGGACCTGCAATAGATTGGAGGGAAGAGGCAGGGGGTTACAAGGACCAGCAGAAGGTATGGAGGAGAGAGGGAAGAGGCAGGGGGATACAAGGACCAGCAGGACATATGGAGAAGGGAAGAGGTAGGGGGTTACAAGGACCAGTAAGTGGTATGAAGGATGGAGGGAAGAGCCAGAGGATTATAAGTACCAGCAGGAGGTATGTAGAAGGGAGAGAAGATGTAAAGGGTTACAAGGACCAGCAGGAGGTATGGAGAAGCAAGGAAAGAGGCATGCCTCTAAATCCACTAGTCTGTCCAACATTCACCTCCCCCACAGACTGAAAATGTTGCTGCCCAAAAGTGCCCCCTGTGTTCCTTCACCCATAACTAGGCCGCTCTAATACAGAAGGTGTGTTGCTGGCCAGATCACCGGATGAAAACAAAGAGAAAAAATACTACAAAAAAGAAAACAAATACAGCCACCACATCTAATGATTGGAAAGCTGTACTATATTACACTTTTGATGTGGGGATTAATACTGCTTTAAAATGGATAATTGTATCCAATACTTACGGTAATTTTTCTTTCCTGGTGTCACTCTATGGTGGCATACGTGTGGTAGTATGTTACCATGGATAGGAAAAAATATATCAGGTACTTACTGTAGTTGCTGGTTTCATGGCAGATTAATAGGTCCTTTCCATTACCTACAATGTTTTAAAGTAATACAAATTTCTGTTTTATCGGTTGAGTCTACAATGCATTAATTTCTGCGAATGGATTTCCTCTTCGCAGTCAGGCCCCCTGTGCCGTCACTCTCCATTTCCATTAATTTCCTTTCATGGGAAAAAGTGATAAAAACATGTATGAAACATCCTTCAGAAGCATGTTAATCCTGTCATGTTAGGCCGAGCCACTGACAGTTGCTTTCAGGAAATTAGTAGAAAGGTCCCCCGTGACCACATCTGCATATTTAATATTACCAGCTATAGGCTTGTATAATGATATTTGATCAAAAAAGCAATTTTAATCTAAATAAGCCTGCTAACTACCAAACAGCCTCCATCCCCCGATGTATACCTTTCATCTGGTTCCCACGTAGAACATTGTCATCTTATATTTGCTAGCACTTCTTAAACCCGCGTCCGCTGGGGAGTTTCCCCGAGAAGCGCCTCTGGTGGGAGAAACACAAGCTGCTTTGTATTGCGTGAAAAATAAATTCCCCAAACAAAATAGAAATGAAGAGAAGTATCAGGAACGTGGATTCTAAGGAGAGATTTGAATTGCAGGTGGGAAATGCTTCAATGTGACGGGATTAATGAAACAGGACTTGGGGCAAGAGGGCTGAAAGAAAACTCAA
Source organism: Rana kukunoris (assembly GCA_029574335.1). Lineage (NCBI taxonomy): Eukaryota > Metazoa > Chordata > Amphibia > Anura > Ranidae > Rana > Rana kukunoris. The sequence goes on along the minus strand of CM056058.1, from coordinate 156,300,703 downwards.
CATTTATTACAGAATTGATACAACACATATTATCGCTCTACATGATGCTTTGTCACGTAAAATTATTTTTATTTTTTAAAACGGCAACCATCAGATTTTAAATTGTTAAAATCTTTCTCTGAAATTCCCAACCCGTTTGCACCCCTATGGCGGACACCTTGTTGATCCCTGATTCCAAGGCACTTGCCCCCCCTTGCCCCTACCTCTGGACGCCCATGGGAAGATGTTTGATATGTTGTCTTGAAATGACCCCATTTACTCTTCTCTGATGGAGTTTGAAAATTAAGAATAATAATAAAAAAAAATACTTCTTACAAATTTGTCAAAAGTGTTTTGGGTCAAGACTCTTCAATGAACTCTGGTTCCCCCCCCCCAATCAATTGAAAATGTACCAATTCTGGCATGACCTTCAACCCTTTTGGATTGAGATTGAAGAATGAGAGACTCCATATTGGAATACATTTTTAGGACAGCATTTGTCAACATTTTTGTTTTTAACAAGACGAGTTTATTAAGTAAAAATCTAATTTGTTTTACCTATAGTGCAAAAACATCTCAGTTGTAGGATTTGATATTATACAAGGCAGTGGTGGCTGGTGTCAAACTTTTTAGGGGGGCGGCAAACAAACCCCCCAACACTCAGCCCCTGACGATCCCCCGCACTAACCCCTCCACAGTGTTGGTCCCCCCCACACTCAGCCCCTCAATGGTGACAGTCCCCCACACTCCCCCTCCACAGTTATGGACCTCTACACTCACCCCTGCATGGTGATGGTCCCCCACATTCATCCGCCCCACAGTGACGAACCCCCACACTTACCCCTCCACAGTGACGGCCCCCCACACTCACGGTGATGGTCTGCCTCCTCCGCATTCAGCCGCTCCACGGTGACATCCCCCACACTCATCCCCCATGGTTGTGGTCACCCACACTCACCCCTCCTCGGTGATAGTCCCCCTCCACAGTGACAGTCCCCTCATACTCACCCCTCCACGGCTTCCTCAGCTTCTCCTCCCGGCCAACCCAATCTGTCTCCTGTCCTGATTGGCTAGGAGGAGAAGCCAGAAGAACACTCACCCCTCCACTGTCCCCCACACTCACCCCATCCATGTTGACAGGCTTCCCCTGCACTTAGCCCCTCCAGGGTGACGGTCCCCCACACTCACCCCTCCATGGTGACATCCCCCCCACACTCACCCTTCTATTATGACAGCCCCCCCTCACACTCAGCTCCTCCACGGTGATGCTTTTCCTCTCGGCCATCCCAATCTCCCTATTGTCCTGATTGACTGGGAGGAGAAGAAGGGAGAAGGTCCCCCGCACTTTCCCCTCTACGACCCCCCACACTCACCCCTCCACGGTATACATCAGAATCTCACAATATCCCCCTATCACATCAAAGTCACCCCTATTTATCAGGAGCTCCCTATACATGAGTCCCCCTATCACATCAAAGTCACCCCTATACATCAGAAGCTCCCTATGCATCACCACACAGTCTCCCCATCACAGAGACCCTCAATCACAGAGCCCACCAATCACAAAGTTCCTCAATCTCACAGCTCTCCCCATTACAAAGCCCTTAATCACACAGTCCCCTCTTCACATTAGATCGCTTCCTTTTGGCTCCAGCAACACAGTAAAAAGTGTGAGGTGAGTGAGATCTGGAGGGGTTGGATTTCCATCTCCTGAATGCTGGGGGCAGCATAGGGGGAGTCATACATTGCCATATTTCAGGCCAGCTAGCCATTCCGAAGAATACACATGAAGAATGTATTTAGACAATATTTGCTTATCCCGTTGTTCATCCTCAAATTAATAAAGTTATTCAATTCTATGTCTTATTGTGAGTGGGAGTTCTGCGTATTTGTGATCAGAGTTTTTCTTTATGGCAAAGTGCTGTCAGGCGCAATGAGGTTATTGTCAGACATTTGATCATAAATTAAGCTGTAGGTACGCTGAGTTAATTTGTTTCCTCCTGTATAGAGAAATTTGCAAGAGGAAGAAAAACAGGTTTGGTTGATGCCCCACTGATTCAGAAGCAGGGGTGTAAATTAATCTCTGCATCTTAACAAATGGGAGCGGTGACAGATCATTTTTGGGAAACCGCTGTCGCCATCCGTTATTGTCTAATTACCCCTCACCTCATTCAGTCTTGCTCTGGCGAATTGTTGCAATGTATCAATGTAATGGTGAGTGTTACAATTCCTCTTTGTCGGTTTCGCACTGGGCCATGATTAGGGCTAGGTAAGCGATTTTTGATGGCATGGTCATTATACGCACAAGCATGATGCAATTTTCCACAATTCAAGTGGTCAATGACTTTCATGCCTAGAAAGGATCCCTTTGCTGTGGGGAATTATTTTGCCACCTTCAGTGCAGGGCCTCCTGATTAAAATGTAACATTTCTAACTCTTGATGGTAGGTTTCCTTGATTTGTTGGTGGTTGAAAGTGGTTGAAATTGCCTGATATTCCAGCCAGCATGAAAATCAATGGGCCTGTAGCATTTTACTTACCAAAGTGGTCATGTGTTGGGCACCAACCTGTTGGGTTCTACACTATTTTATGTAGGGGGCAATATTTAAGGTATTAAGAGGTGTTGGTGGGTGTTGGTGTTGTTCAGTTCAGTACAACCATTTTGCCCCAAAATCAGGACCCATTCGGGTGGGCACCTGGAACCCCACCACATGACTTGTTTAAACCAGGCCTTACTCTCACATACAAATATGCCAAATGTACCACTTTGGAGTTTGGAGTTCTGGAGTTTGGAGTTCTGCTTTAAAGGTGTTTATTACTTTTTGACCAGAGCTCCATGTACTTCTCAGATGTTTCTGTATATCAGGGTTCACATAGTTTTGTAATTTTAAACCCATGAAGCAGTCATAACTCTTGATGGTAGGTTTCCTTGATCTGTTTGATCGGTTTTGCAGTATATATGAACACTATAAAAATCAATGGGCCTGTAGGGTTTGACTTACCAATGGGGTCCCATGTTGGCCACCAACCCATTGGATTCTACACTATTTGATGTATAGGGCAATATTTAGGGTATTAAGAAGCTTTTCTGAGTGTTGTTATGAATACATCCTTTCACCCCAAAGTCAGAGGGCCATACAGATTGCCACCTGAAACCCCACTTCGTGACCCTTTAAACCTCTATGGGAACCAGGCCTTACTCCCACATACACCATCTCCATCTAAAAAAATGCACTGTGTCGTTTGGAGTTCTGTTTTAAGGGTGTTTATCACTTTCTGACTGGAGTGTTATTTTTTTCTTAGTAGTTTATTCATATCAGGCTTCACATAGTTTTTTAAAACACATTAAGCAGTCATAACTCTTAAATGTAGGTTTTCTTTATCTTTTTGATCGGTTTTGTAGTTGGAATTGGTTAAATTTGGTTTAAAATTACAGTGCATGTGGCAAGTATAAATGTCAGGGGGCTCGTAGCATTTGGCTTACCAATAAAGACCTGTATTGGCCACCAACCCATTGGTTTCTACACTATTCGATGTAGGAGGCAATATTCAAGGTCATTTTAAGCCATGAAGCATTCATAACTATTGATGGTAAGTTTTCTTGATCTATTTGATTGGTTTTGCTGATGAAAGTGAATGGATTCCACAACCGCCTTAAATATCCTACCCTGGCTAGCGTGTTTGTTCCCCCCCCCTCCTTCTGTATCCTTTCTCCCCCTCTTCTTCCTTCTCCCTTCTACCTTGTAACAGGAGTCACTTTGCGCAGGGGGCTTGTAGAACCCAGCTCACCTTGGAAGCTTCTTGTCCAGCTCCCCCAACCCTTCCTATGTGTAAGTCATCTTTTGTCTATTAGGGGCACAGAGTGACCGAGAACCCCGGTCTGATTAATCAAACTCACTGTACAACCACACTGGAATGTTGTATATATATATATATATTATATTGTCTCATACCGTTTGGGGTGTGGCTGTATTCCTGTTTTGTTGGCTGTGTGGCTGTATTGTTCTATTGTGTCTGTCTGCCTTGGGTATTATGGAATGTGTATGTGTATTTGCTGTAAGGAGGGAGGGGGGACTTCCTCCAACAGCTCTCCCTGCTGATTGGGCAGTCTACCATACCCTGAATGCAAAGGGATGGGGGGGATTGTTCAGAGTGTTACCTCTGTGTACCTGTGTTTCAATAAGCAGTTCATGGTCATCAGCCAAAACGAGTACTGCCTAGTCTGTGGTTGCAAGTGGTTGGAAGATCTAATATCTATATTCAGACTGGAAGGAAACGATGTATGACGAAAGCACTCAAGCGGAGCTTGGGACGTTTCGTTACAGACCTGTTATATAAAAAAAACCTGGGTACCCAACCTTGTGTACACTTATTCCGCGTACACACGATCAGTCCATCTGATGAGAACAGTCTGATGGACCGTTTTCATTAGTTAACCGATGAAGCTGACTGATGGTCCGTCGCGCCCACACACCATCGATTAAAAAAACTATTGTGTTAGAACGCGGTGACGTAAAACACAACGACGTGCTGAAAAAAATGAAGTTCGATGCTTCCAAGCATGCGTCGACTTGATTCTGAGAATGGGTGGGTTTTTAAAACAAATTTAAAACAAGTTCCCTTTTTTTTAACTGATGGTTAAATAAACGATGGTGCCCACACACGATCGGTTTTGACCGATGAAAACGGTCCATCAGACCATTCTCATCGGTTTAACCGATCATGTATACGCGGCCTTAGTAGTCTTATTATAGCTACAATGGTAGTGATAGTAATCCCTGTAAATTCTGTGATCTGGAATTCTGTGTCCTTGATGCACTTTTTTTATTTAACAACATTTTTGCTGTTTCGATTTTGATGCGATTTTTTGGCCATCTTTTGTATTCTAAATAAAGAATTTGAAAAAAGAAAGTGGATGAATCGCCTTAAGATTTTAGTATGTATAACCAGTATAAAAGTCAAGGGGCCTGTAGCGTTTTACTTATAAATGTGGTCCTGTGTTGGCCACCAGCCCAGTATATTCTACACTTTTTGCTGTAGGGGGCAATATTTAGGGCATTAGGAAGCTTTCCTGAGTGTTGTTGTTCAGCACAATACACCCTTTCTGCCCCAAAGTCAGGGGATATTTAGTTGAGCATCTGAAAGCCCAATGCTTAACCCCTTAAACCTCTCCAGGCCTCCACCACCTCCAGTTAGCACATGTACTGTGTGGAAAGCCTCGTACACACAATCAGTCCATCCGATGAGAACAGTTCGAAGGTTAACCGATGAAGCTGACTGAGGGTCTGATGTGCCTACACACCATCGGTTAAAAAAACGATCGTGTCAGAACGCGGTGACGTAAAACACAACGACGTGCTGAAAAAAATGAAGTTCAATGCTTCCAAGCATACGTCGACTTGATTCTGTGCATGCGTGGATTTTTAACCGATGGTCGTGCCTTCTAACGATCGGTTTTGACCTATCGGTTAGGTATCCATCGGTTAAATTTTAAAGCAGGTTGGCTTTTTTTTTAAACCGAAGGATAAATAACCTATGGGGCCCACACACGATCGGTTTTGACCGATGAAAACGGTCCATCAGCCCGTTGTCCTCTGGCTATCCTATCGTGTGTACGAGGCCTAACACTCTATAACACTCTATAACTGCTCTGACTTGTTTTACAATTACCCAAACTTCATGCCATAAACCCAACTCTTTCTGTGTGTTTTCTTTCTTCCTTTCTTCCTCTGTGAATATTATTATCCTAAATTCAGATTTTTTTTTTTATGTTTCCCATTATGCGTGCTCTAAAATTCAGATTTGTTTTACACCAGCAAAAAAAGAAAAAAAAATAGTTCCAGAAGGGAAATAGGCCATAAAAATACAATGCATTCTAACTTTGTTTCGGAGTTGTTCAGAATACGGAATCTTCCGGTAATTAGTATCGGAGTGATTCAGGGCTTACAAACAATTGCATGGGGTATGCAAATGAACCAAGATAGGACACAAAGCACCCAACCTGTAATTATTAAACTCGTGTAGGCAACATTAAAATTTAGTCTTGGTTTCTGTTTTATCTCGATGAATTTGTATCAAAGAGCTTTTGACTAAAGCCTATAATTATTACCGGTTAGCACCCCGCGGTGCAAACAACCTTCTTTCCCCATGTTTTGTTTTCAGTCATCAAACACATTAGCTAAAAACGAGACGTTGAAAATTGTTTCACCTATATGTTTTACAGCAGACATGTAATTGCCGTTGTGAAGATGCTTCAAAAAACGGAATTGTTTTATGTTAATGAAAAGATAGATTGTGAATGCTGGAAGTTATGTTCTTTCTCATATCTCTGGAATCTCTGTGTGTCAGCGGATTCATTTTGTAGACCTTTTCATTTTGTAACATAATGATTACTAGTACTTCATATATTATAAGATATTATTTTACTATATTTTATCTCTTTACAATGTCTGCTGCTGGATAAAGTGTATAAGTCATTGTTTTTAGTTTTTATTTTATGATGATTACTCGTGAATTGAAAATTTCATTTGACGCGGGTTTTTATATCCGCCTCCCGCTGTGTGTTGCTTAATTGAACAAGTCATGAAATCTGAACTATACTTTCTTTCTAAAACATTTCTAACTAATAAACATGTTACTTCATGAATCGTGATACAGGTCTTCTTTTCATTTGTCGCTCTTTTTTCCTTGTGTATCTCTGCTTCATCTCTCTCTACCTTCCTTCTTCTTTATCACTCTTCCTACATGTACGTCATGTGGGACCAATAAATGAAAGACATCATCCATATTTTCCCTTTTCTGCTTCTGTCAGTGACAATAAGACAATTCAATGCTTTATAGCTGGAATGTGACTAGATCTGCTCTTGCCACTTCTATGAAGGCTTCTATACACCACAAATCTCTATCTTTTCTCTCTCCCCCTTCTGAGTACATGTTCTTCCATACTCTCTTTTTTCCTATTCTCTGTGTTCCCTTTCTTTTTTCCTTCCTTTCTTCCTATTCTCTGTGTTCCCTTTCTTTTTTCCTTCCTTTCTTCCTATTCTCTGTGTTCCTCTTTCTTTCTTTCTTTCTTCCTATTCTCTGTTTCTCTTTCTTTCTTCCTTCCTTCCTTTCTTCATATTCTCTGTGTTCCTCTTTCTTCCTTCCTTTCTTCTTTTTCCTTGCCTTCCTCCTTCTTTCTTTCATTTCCCTCCTTCTTTTCTTCATATTCTCCGTGTTCCTCTTTTTTTCTTCATTCCTTTTTCCTATTCTCTGTGTTCCCCTTTCTTTCTTTCTTCCTTCCTTTCTTCCTATTCTCTGTGTTCCTCTTTCTTTCTTCCTTACTTCCTTTCTTACTTCCTTTTTTCCTATTCTCTGTGTTCCTCTTTCTTTCTTTCTTTCTTTCTTGCTTTCTTTTTCTCTTTCTTTCTTTCTTTCTTCCTATTCTCTGCTTTCCTCTTTTTTTTTTCCTTACTTCTTTTCTTCCTATTCTGTGTACCTCTTTCTTTCTTTCTTTCTTTCTTCCTTTTCTCTGCTTTCCTCTTTTTTTTTCCTTACTTCTTTTCTTCCTATTCTGTGTCCCTCTTTCTTTCTTTCTTTCTTTCTTTTTTTCTTTCTTTCTTTCTTTCTTTCTTTCTTTCTTTCTTTCTTTCTTTCTTTCTTTCTTTCTTTCTTTCTTTCTTTCTTTCTTTCTTTCTTTCTTTTCTTTCTTCTTCTTATTCTCTGTGTCCCTCTTTATTTCTTAATTTTTTCCTATATCATATATCAAGGAAAGAAGAGAGAACTCAGTTAAATACACTTTAAAAAGCCCAAGAGGCAAGCAGGCACGCCAATCGCTTTCCACCTGCTTTCCAATAGGATGGCGTAAGTGACGTGTCACGCACTAGACGAATCAACGTGTTTCATCAGCAACGTGGACGTCAGACGTTGCTGGCGAAGCGCGTCGGTCCGTCTAGCACGTGACACATCACTTCCGCCATCCTATTGAAGCGCAGGTGGAACGCGATTAGCGTGCCTGCTTGCCTCTTGGGCTTTTTAAAGTGTATTTAACTGAGTTCTCTCTTCTTTCCTTGATATATGATCCTCTATCTTTGTTTGAATCATCATTGGGGGTCGCTTTCATTGGTGGATACATCTCTCTATGTATCCCTGCTTATTTGACATGTGTCATGGGTGTCTGATTGGTCTGGTGAGTAGGAAGTTTGCCTAATACCTGTGGAATTTGCATACTTGACTGTGTACACGATTCATGAGTCATCAGTGGTGGTTTATGAACTTTGCCATACTAATATTATATATATTTTTTGATAGATGCATAAATATAAGGGAACTGCCACACTGGGGTGGGGACACGTTAGCGGTAAAGCGCCACTAGTTTTAGAGGCGCTAAGTGGAACACTTTTTAAAAAGCTAAAAGAAAATGTATTATGTTGTTTACTTTTTTTTTTTTTGCAAAAAAAAGCAAAGATAAATACAGAAGTAAATAAAACCACACGCATTAGCAATGTCACCAGCACTTTAAATGCTGTTGCAATCCTCCAACATGGCTGTCACCACAATGTACAGGCGTGCCCCAATAGTGGAGACGCACAGTATGAAAAGCATGTGCCAGACGTTTGAAGAAAAAAAAAAACCCAACAACTCGCAGGCAGGATACAAAAAGGCCGATCGTGTTTGGCGCTGCAACTTAACCTTTTCAGAGGCCCATCGTTTTGTATGCTAATGAGGCACAGCTGAAGTCATAAAGCACAGTGCTAGGAAAGTGATGCATCAATGATTCTGATCACCTGGCAACTGGAAGTCTGTGAACACCGGGTAGAGCTAGTATATGGCACGCGGCGGCTCCGAATGGCGCTCAGACTCGGCTCTGTGCAGCCAATTTAGGCGTGAGATTTCAATAGCTTGTTAGTAGGAGATTTAACTCCTTGCTGGCACTAGTGACATTTGCAAAAACGTTGATTTCAGTGGAAGCAATTGCAACCAAAGGCAGTGACTGTCTCGTTTGTAGAGCAACTTTAAAGGAGCACTCCAGTCAAAGCTGAACATTAAGCCAGTGCTCTGTGAATTTAGCTGAAGTTAACTAATTCTTAATGATTCTGAGGCCTCATACACACGACCAAGGAACTCATCGTAAAAGACACATCGTTTTCCTCGACGAGTTCCTTGTCAGGCTTGTCGAGAATCTTTTGCGTACATACTGTCAAGACCAAATCTCGTTGTTCTCAAACACGGTGACTTCAACACGTAAGACGGCAGGGAAAGTTCGATTCCACTGGCACAACCCTGGGGGCTGCTTTTGCTAATCTCATGTTACTGCGTGTTAAGTAAAAGTTTGGTGAGGGACGATTTGCATTGTTCAGTCTGTTACAGCGTGACAAATGTGCTATTTCCATTATGAACTCTACTTTTACCGAAGGGGCGCGGGTTTCTAAGCATACACACCAACGTGTTTCTCGTCGAAAAACATCCCGACGAGGAACACGACAAGGAAATTGAGACTCCCGACGAGGAAAAAGAGAACTTGTTTTTTTCTCGTCAGGTTCCTCAACAGTTTTCTCGATGAAAAGCATACACACGACCGTTTTCCTCAGCAAAAAAGCTCTGCCACCAAGTTTCTTGATGGATTCTGTCGAGTTCCTCGGTCGTGTGTATGAGGCCTGACTCTAGATTGCCGGTTTTGGTATTCATTGCCTGCTCTTAGTCCACCATCCCTAAGCTAACCATCAAAAGTAAATTAACATATAACCTACACCTCTAAGCTCCAGGGGGAACAGTATTCACCTTCCTTTCACATTCTTAGCGGGCCACCTTTTCGTCTGTGTAGGGTCACCCCCAACCCACATGCACCCTCTACTTCCTTCCCCTTGTTTAAGGCCGCTGCTAACCCCCATATCGCCAAATCTTCAAATCTCAAACATCTTAATCTAAAATTTGAATTGTCCTGTCATATCTTGCATATCCTTTGGTACCTTGTATGCAGAATATGTTTTCCAGAGGAGAAGACTCCCTTCTCAAACCCCTTCGCTTATTACCAGACATGCCCTTCTTTACCCAACTGCTTACTCCTTTCTATCACATTCTTGGTAGGTCACCCCTTCATCCGTGTAGGGTCACCCCTCCCCCAAACCCAACCCGAATATCACCACTTCTGGAAATCTGAAACATCTTACTAAATTTGGAAAGTTCTGCTCCTGTCATATCTTGAATATTCTGTGGTTACTTTGTATGTAGAATAGGTCTTACAGAGGAGAAGACTCTCATCTGAAACCCCTCCCTCCATTACCAATCAAACTCTTCTTTATCCAACTGCTTATGCCTCCCTATCACATTCTTGGTAGACCACCTGATGCACCCTTACTTTCTACCTCTTGATTAGGGCCGCCCTCTAACCTCCATTCTTTAAACCTCAAACAGATGAGAAGACTCTTGTCTCAAACCCCTCCCTCCACTACCAGTCCTACTCTTTTTTTCCCAACTGCTTATGCCTTCCTATCACATTCTTGGTAGACCACCCGATAAACCCGTTACTTTTTTCCTCTTGAACAGGGTCACCCTCTAAACTCCATTTCGGAAACCTAAAACAGAGGAGAAGACTCTTGTCTCAAACCCCTCCCTCCATTACCAGTCATACTCTTCTTTACCCAACTACTTATGCCTTCCTATCACATTCTTGGTAGACCACCCGATGCACCTGTTACTTTCTTCCTCTTGAACATGGTCAGCCTCTAACCCCCTATCTGGAAACCTCAAACAACTTGATCTAAAATCTGCAATTTCTGCTTCTGTCATCTCTTGCATATTCTTTGGTACTTTGTATGTAGAATTTTTTTTTTCTCCGGGGGAAAATAATTCCATATCAAAACCCTCCCAAATTACCAGTCATACTCTTCTTTACCCAACCTGTTTATGCTTTCCTATCACATTCTTTCTAGGCCATTTAATGCATCCTCTATTTCCTTACCTTTGTTTAGGGTTGCCCCCTAACCTCCATATCACCAATTCTGTAACTCTCAAACATCCTGATCTAAAATTTGAAAGTTCTGGTCCTGTCATCTCTTGCTTATTTTTGGCACTTTGTATATAGAATATGTTCTCCAGATCATAAGACTCCTGTCTCAAACCCCTCCCTCCATTACCAGTCATACTCTTCTTTATCTAACTACTTACACCTTCCTATCACATTCTTGGCAGGCCACCCTCTACTTTATTCCCCTTGTTTAGGGGGTCGCCCCCCCAAAACCATAACACCAATTCTGGAAATGTCAAACATCTTGAGCAAAAAATATCCATTGCATATGCATATGCACATTTTATGTAGAATATGTTCTCCAGGGGAGAAGACTTCCATCCAAAAACCCTCCCCTATTAACGGTCTTTACCCAACCGCTTATGCCTTCCTATCACATTCTCGGTAGGCCACCCAATGCACCCTCTACTTCATCATTCATTTTGTTTAAAGTTCACCCTCCAACCCCAATATCACCAATTCTGTAAATCTCAAACATCTTGATCTAAAATCTGAAATTTCGGCTTCTGTCATCTCTTGCATATTCTTTGGTAATTTTGGTACATTCATGTCAGTGTGACTTTTCACAGTGGGGCAGTGCACTTGCGGGATGTTAGGAAAAGTCCTGCAAGCAGCAAACGCTCTTCCCGTTGAAAAAAAAAATTGGAAGTGCCGCAACACAGGCGCGTTTAACCCCTTCTTCGGCAGTTGGCGGGGGTTTAAAGCGCCCCGCTATTGCCTGAAAAATGTTAGCACTAACGCAGCCCGGAGAAATGGGGATGGTGCACGCCCGGAGCCTGGATCCCCTTCCAATGGATGGGCCAGATTTTGGAAATGTTAGCAATGTGAAGCTGACCTTAAGGGGTTAAAACAGGAGGTGTGGAGGCAACATATTGCATATTGTGGATGGCTTTTAAGAGACGTGGTAAGCCTTGCCACTTGTGTAAATGAGCCCTAAGTTTAGAAGACTGGGACACCCCTACAAGTGCTGGACCATTCACCAAGCACCAGCACTGTCTCATCAGAGAAAGGGGAGTAGGTCACATTCTCCACCATACCTACAAGTATGGGGGATTTTCCTCTCTCCTGATGACTAAATAAAGTGGAAGAAGAGGTAAGTAAGCCCTCTGATCCCTCCTGTATTGATTTGTATTGTGAATGTACTGCCTTCTCTAATGTAAAGCGCTGCGTAAACTGTTGGCGCTATATAAATCCTGTATAATAATAATAATAAGTATAATGTCTTCCCTTTCCTTTTCAATGCCCAAGCAAGCCACATGTTCACTATAATCTACTGTACCTTTTCTCGAAGCATCACCACATTCTTCAGCAATCTCAAAATACTTTACTCTGTATTGCGGCAACTTCCTGCATTCAAGCTAACAATTTTTTTTTTTTTAATTTGGAACAATAAACAGCTATTACCCTATGCTGCGATATTTATGAGAGGATTTAAAAGAAAGAATTAACACTCGTAACAGGAAGTGCGTTCTGAGAGCCTTGTAACCGTAAAACAGTAAGTTAATATCTATATTAACATTACATCTCGGGAAAAAAATGCAAAGCGCGGCCTATCATTTTATAGGGTTTAATGGTGGTAATGGGCGAACGCGGTGCTGTTAGGCACTGGGTTTCTGTAATAAAGCACGAGCGGGAAGTCGGGCTCCCCCATCACTCCAGACGGCCAGGAGACGTATTTTCGTCCTCATTTTCCGAACTATGGGGGTGAGATTCTCTATCGGAGCCGCGCGCTGTTTCCACACAGGAGCACGGCACAGATAATTAGAAATTGCCCACAGCATAATTGAATTTGCTTTCCGAACGCTGCTGAAGCGTACGTCTCGGCTGCCAATACAGTGGCGGAATGTTTATCAGACCCATCTTAGTCGGGGAGGAACGTGCGTGGCTAGTGTTAAATGGTGTGCTGGAAGTGTAAAGTCAGCTGTGAAATCAAGGAGCTGGCGAACTATATGACCCAGCTGGCTGGCGTGCAACCATAACTCCTAACAGCTTTGTTTACTCCTCGCATGACCAATTCAAACAGATATATTAATTATTGTACATCTATCTATCTATCTATCCATCTATCTATCTCTCTATCTATCTATCTATCTATCTATCTATCTATCTATCTATCTATCTATCTATCTATCTATCTATCTATCTATCTATCTATCTATCTATCTATCTATCTATCTATCTATCTATCCATCTATCCATCTATCTATCCACTCACCAGCCACTTTATTAGGCACACCTTGCTAGTAGTGGGTTGGACCCCCTTTGGTCTTCATTCTTGGTGGAATAAATACAACAAGGTGCTGCAAACATTCCCTTTGTTTAGAAAGTGTGGGGACCCCTGCCTTAGGCCTCGTACACACGATAGGTTAGTCAGAGGACAACGCTCTGATGGACCGTTTTCATCATTCAAAACCGATCAGGTGTAGGCCCCATCAGTTATTTAACCTTCGGTTAAAAAAAAGCCAACTTGCTTTTAAATTTAACCGATGGACGCCAAACCAATCGTTAGTAGGCACGACCATCGGTTAAAAATCCACGCATGCTCAGAATCAAGCGTGCATGGACGCATGCTTGGAAGCATTGAACTTCATTTTTTTCAGCTCGTCATGTTTTACGTCACCGCGTTCATGTATATGTACGTCCACAGAATGGCACGTACAGGCACATGGGCGTACATGTACGTCCCTGCCTTGTTGCCGATCGGGACCCCCCGCTACATGCAGCAGTCGTTTTACCTGTGGGAGCGATCCGTGATGAGGGGACGGCTGTTGGTTTCTGTCCGTCGCCTCGCGATCGCTCCCAGCGAATCAGCAGAGCCTCCGCCGTGTCACTTCCTCTGCCTGTGTAATGTAAACACTGACAGAGGAAGTGATGTCAGCTCTCCTCTCGGTGGTATTTTCAATCCGCCGAGAGAAGAGAAGACATCACAAGTAAGTCGCACCAACAGCACACTGACACCACACACATAGGCACATTAACCCCTTCCGATCACCCCCCCCCCCAGCCCCCTGTCACACTGTCACTGATTGCAGTGATCATATATTTACTGATCACTGCATTTAGTGTTAGTGTGACAGGCAGTTAGTGTTAGGTCCAGGGTAGCCCCCTACCCCCCCATAGAAAGTTTTAACCCCTTGATCACCGCCCTAGTTAACCCTTTCACTCCCTATTACCAGCGTCACTAAGCTATTGTTTTTCTGATCAATGTATTAGTGTCACTGTTGCCGCTAGGTAGCAAAAAAAAATTTATTGCGATTTTTTTTTACTATTTATTTTTTTTATCGCGCAAAAAATAAAAATCGCAGAGGCAATCAAATACCATCAAAAGAAAGCTCTATTTGTGGGAAGAAAAGGACGCAAATTTTGTTTGGGAGCCACGTCGCACGACCGTGCAATTGTCTGTTAAAGCGACGCAGTGCCGAATTGTAAAAACACCTTTGGTCATTTTGCAGCATATTGGTCCTGTCCTTAAGTGGTTGACCGATGAGAACGGTCCTTTGGACCGTTCTCATCGGATGGACTGATCGCGTGTACGGGGATTTAGACAATTTTGACTTGTACCCGGTTTTTTGTAAACCTTGAACCCTTTTCTCCTCCCATGAACGCCCTATTAAAGCCATGCCTAAAGCCCTGTAAACACGATCGGATATATGATGGAATCTAATCCGATGGATTTTTTCGTCGGATATCCGATGAAGCTGACTTTCATCAGTCTTGCCTACACACCATCGGTCAAAAATCTGACCGTGTCCAACGCGGTGACGTAAAACACTACAACGTGCTGAGAAAAATGAAGTTCAATATTTCCGAGCATGCGTCGACTTGATTCTGAGCATGCCTACATTTTTTACTGATGGACTTCCACACAGACAATAGTTTTTTTCTATAGTTTTTTTATCCAGAGGACAATTTTAAAACATGTTCTATTTTTTTTTTTCACCGATGGAAAACATAGATCGGTTTGTCTGATGAAAACGGTCCATCGATCTGTTTTCATCAGACAAACCGATCGTGTGTACAGGGTTTATGCCTTCAGAACTGCCTTCATTCTTGGTGGCATAGATACAAAAAGGTGTTGGAAACATTCCCTTTGTGTAGAAGGTTTGGAGACCCCGGCCTTAGACAATTTTGACTTGTACTTGGTTTATTGTGAACCTTGAACCCCTTTCTCCTCCCATGAATGTCCTATTTAAAGCGGATGGTTCACCAAAAATAAATATTAAAAGCCAGCAGCAACAAATACTGCAGCTGCTGACTTTTAATATTAGGACACTTACCTGTCCTGGAGTCCAGCGGCGTCCGCAGCAGAGGATGAGCGATCGCTCGTCACCCTGCTGCTCCCCCCTCCATCCACGGCGAGGGAACCAGGAAGTGAAGCGCTCCGGCTTCACTGCCCGGTTCCCTACGGCGCATGCGCGAGTCGCGCTGCGCCCGCCGATTGACTCCCGCTGTGTGCTGGGAGCTGAGAGTTCCCAGCACACAACGGGAAAAGCCCGTCTTTTGCCCGAGACTGCGGGCCGGAAGTGGGTGCGGATACCTGTCTTTAGACAGGTATCTGCACCCCCCTCCCCCCTGAAAGGTGTCAAATGTGACACCGGAGGGGGGGAGGGTTCCGATCAGCGGATCTTCACTTTAGGGTGGAGATCCGCTTTAAGCCATGCCTTTGCCTTCAGAACTGCCTTCATTCTTGGTGGAATAGATACAACAAGGTGTTGGAAACATTCCTCAGAGATTTTGCTCCATAGTGACATGATGACGTCACACAGTTTTTGCAGATTTGTCGGCTGCACATCCATGATGCCGATCTTGCATTCCACCACATCCCAAAGGTGCTCTATTGGATGAGATGTGGTGGCCATTAGAGTACAGTGACCTCATTGTGCAGTGGTGAGATGGTTGGAGCTTTGTGACATGGTGCATTATCCTGCTGGAAGGAGCCATCAGAAGATGGGGACACTATAGTCAGGAAGAGATGGTCAGCAACAAAACTCAGGTAGGCTGTGGTGACTAAACAATGCTCAATTGGTACTAAGGGGCCCAAAGTGTGCCAAGAAAATATCCCCCACACCATTACACCCCCACCACCAGCCTGAACTGGTGATACCCCATCCCCCACACCATTACACCTCCACCACCAGCCTGAACCGGTGATACCCCATCCCCCACACCATTACACCCCCACCACCCCCACCACCAGCCTGAACTGGTGATACCCCACCCCATCCCCCACACCATTACACCTCCACCACCAGCCTGAACCAGTGATACCCCATCCCCCACACCATACATACACCCCCACCTCCACCACCAACCTGAACTGGTGATACCCCATCCCCCACACCATTACACCCCCACCACCAGCCTGAACCGGTGATACCCCATCCCCCACACCATTACACCCCCACCACCAGCCTGAACTGGTGATACCCCATCCCCCACACCATTACACCTCCACCACCAGCCTGAACCAGTGATACCCCATCCCCCACACCATTACACCCCCACCACCAGCCTGAACTGGTGATACCCCATCCCCCACACCATTACACCTCCACCACCAGCCTGAACCGGTGATACCCCATCCCCCACACCATTACACCCCCACCACCAGCCTGAACTGTTGATACCCCATCCCCCACACCATTACACCTCCACCACCAGCCTGAACTGGTGATACCCCATCCCCCACACCATTACACCCCCACCACTAGCTTCAACCGGTGATACAAGGCAGGATGGATCCATGCGCCAAATTCTGACCCCACCATCTGAATGTAGCAGCTGAAATCCAGACTCATCAGACCAGACAACATTTTTCCATCTTCTATCGTCCAATTTTGGTGATCTTGTGCCAATTGTAGCCTCAGTTTTGTGTTCTTAGCTGACAGAAGTGGCACCTGGCGTGGTCTTCTGCTGCTGTAGCCCATCTGCTTCAAGGTTGAATGTGTTGTGCATTCAGAGATGGTATTCTGCATACTTTGATTGTAACATGGTTATTTGAGTTACTGTTGCCTTTCTATCATCTGGTCTGCCCATTCTCCTCTGAACTCTGATAACAAGGCATTTTCCTCCACACAACTTCCACTCACTGGATATTTTCTCTTTTTCCCACCATTCTGGGATGGTTGTGCGTGAAATTCCAAGTAGATCAGCAGTTTTGAAATACTTAGACCAGACCGTCTGGCACCAAGAACCATGCCACGTTCAAAGTCACTTAAATCCTCTTTCTTCCCCATTCTGACAAAGTTGGGAGCATGAAATTGTCCAAAATGTCTTGGTATGCCGACGCCTTAAGAGTTCCCTTCACTGGAACTAAGGGGCCAAGTTCAACCCTTGAAAAGCAACCCCCAACACCATAATCCCCCCCCCCCCCCCCCACCAAATGATTTGGACCATCATACAAAGCAAGGTCCTTAAAGACATGGATGAGCACGTTTGGGGGTGGGGGATATTTTTAAAATGGTTAAAGGCCTGTTGAGGGGCAGGAGGAGGAATATTATTTCTGACCATTCTAAAATTTCAAACCTTCATACAGTGAATGCCCAGATTTCAGGGGCTCATGGGCAAAGCTGCCATCCTTTTGACTGCACCTAAATTTTACGTCTTACCATAAGCTCCCGATGGCCTTATAAGAAGTTCTTTATGCCAGAGATAGATATGTGGGTCTGATCACTGTGATTGGCTGTCACAGTGGTCATGTAATCAAGAACCTGTCCCATTGGGTCATGATCCTAAGCAGCAACCAACCAGCAGCTGTCGGTGGCAGCTCGGTCCTAGTGCTGGGGGTGCCAAGTGAGCACTCCCTCGGCACAGAATAGGGGTTCCTGTAGCATATATGTGGCAGCACAGCACTAAAGCCCACCACTGTGCTATCACCACATACTGTATATGCATATTGCTGGTGGCAACACGTTTTTTTGTTTCTTTCTGCAAAAGTGCTGAGAATGTTTTCCAGGTTCTATTGGGTCATTTTGGGTAGAAATGGTGCTTAGCTGAGTTTTTTTTTTATGTAGCACTTTAGTGAGTTGTTCACTGCAAATCAAATACTATATGGAGGTATTTTTTCTTTTATTCCTTTTTTTTTCCATTTGTATAACCTGACCAGATAATTGCAAACTTTTCACAGTCCAGATAGATGATCCTCAGGCTCTGCGCTGGTAATTAAAGCAGATTTATAGGTTTCTGTATGTCATGAATTCATACAGTACGGAATTAGAATGCTCCGGCATGCTATGCATTTTTTTTTTTTTTTACACAGCTCATCAGAAAATGCATTAAAAAAAGGAGCAGTTTGGTTCGCAGCCAGGGGTATCATTATTAATGCAAATTAATTAAAATCTGACAAAGTGTTCAGTCACTTTTCATCCCCTCATCTAACAATAAGCCATGTACATGTGCTAAACACCTGTTGTTTTATTGTTCTTTATGATGCTATTAGTTTGCTCTTCCGCACCTCCAGAAATGTGGAAAAAAGGGAGGAAAATAATGATTTTATTTTCAGGAAAATATACCTATATAATACTCGGAATGGGGTGGCTTTGAACTTTCCCTCTTGACCTTACTAGACAGGAATAACCGTGCCTTACCGTATACTAAGGGCCAGTGTGGACATCGGAGCTTGCACTCCATTGAGAGACTTTTATTAAAGGGGTTGTGGTTCTGGACAATGGCTGTGTACGGGGCTGACATTAGAAATCATAGGGCCCATACACCTTACCTGACAGGGCCCCCACCCCGACAGGGAACCATACATCCTACCATACCCCCCCCTTATGTATTTATACATGGAGATCATGTCCCCTCTTATGTATTTATACATGGTGACCCTATCCCCCCTTATGTATTTATACATGGTGATCATATCCCCCTTATGTATTTATACATGGAGATTGTGACAGATCTCGAATACCCCAGGTGGGCACTTCCGCCAGACCCGTGTCCCCTGTCCTCCAAACGCACCCCCTGCCTGCAGATTCACCATAACCAGTCCTTAACCCCTCAATCACGAGGCAATCCACACAGGTGTTGATTGTTAAACATGCAGAGCATTAACTGTTTAATAAATCCAAGACATACAGTTTTACACACAGTTAAGGACACTCCCCTTAGCCTTGTCAAAGAGGGGAGGGGGACAAGGAACAACCAATTGGAAGTGTACATTTGCACATTGAAACAGGCTACAGATAAGCATAAAGGGATTATGGTAAGCAGGCAGCCTCTCAATACACATCCCCTGCGGAGAGATGTCTCCAGTCCAGACCATTTTCTATGTGCAATGAACCAAAACAATCAGACACAGCAACAAGAGGGGGGGTGGGGGAGAAGAGATGTAGCATTACATTACATTATCTCGATGCCAGCTTGTCCCCAGGTCTCCAGTCTCTTCTGGGCCTTAATCTGTGGGTAACAGGCCAGCCCACAGTTCCTTCCGAAACACACAGTGACAGTGGGTTCTGTCACAGAGATCATATCCCCCCTTATATATTTATACATGGAGATCATATCCCCCCTTATGTATTTATACTTGGAGATCATATCTCCCCTTATGTATTTATACATGGAGATCATACCCCCCTTATGTATTTATACATGGAGATCATATCCCCCCTTATATATTTATACATGGAGATCCCCCCCCCTATATTATATAGGTGGAGATATTATCCCCCCCCCTTATGTATTTATACATGGAGATCATATCCCCCCTTATGTATTTATACTTGGAGATCATATCTCTCCTTATGTATTTATACATGGAGATCGTATCCCCCTTATGTATTTATACATGGAGATCATACCCCCCTTATGTATTTATACATGGAGATCATACCCCCCTTATGTATTTATACATGGAGATTCATATCCCCCCTTATGTATTTATACATGGAGATCATACCCCCCTTATGTATTTATACATGAAGATCATTTCCCCCTTATATATTTATACATGGAGATCATACCTCTTATCAGTTTGGTTGCCCTTCTCTGAAACATCCCCTGGGGGGAAGGGAGGCCGGGGGAGGCCCCAGACAGTAGGGGGAATCGCCACCCCACATAGTAATTAGGGTGTGTCCTGGAACACCCCCCGCACGCGCCTGTGAGGGCCATGCAGAGCCTCTCTCCTGTCCGCCAAACTTGGTTGCAACACCCATGGGTCATGGAGCCTCAAATGTACAGATCTCTGAAGGCCAGCTGCTATGAATAAGCTCTTTTTTTCCAGGCAAGAGACCGAGCCGGCTAAAGGTTCTGCCTTTATCCTTTAAGAGCCTGTTAAGGCGTAAGAAAGAGTAATAAATGCTGTTTACAAAGATGACTTTTCCATTGACTTGATTTATACCATCAAATTAGCAAGGCAACAGCTCAGCTATTAGACCCTATAGAATTTCTTCTTTTTTTTTTTCATACTGAAGTTCTTTAAATAAACTTCCCGACTCTCCAGGGATGAGCACTCTTCTATGAAACATAATTACTGCCTGCAGTCATGACCTTGTGTCTGAGGGGAGGCAATGTGGTATTTGGATATATGTGGCCACCACGGGAGTGTAGATCACTGCTACTGGAGAGCAATAACATCAGATCCCCTTTAAAATGTCATTGCCCCAGTCATCATTTCCACTTTCCTTTGAAGGATGGTTGGAAGGAACTCGGCGCAGTCACAATTCCATCCTGTGATCTTCTCAGGCCTCCTGGAACTTTGCTGTTATCTTTATATAAGGAACAGTTTCTTACGAGGTTCCTATCATTTAATTATATTAACTGCTGTGCTTTTAAATTGAAAAGAAGTGCCTTTTGTTACAGTTAACTAATGGCATCCCGTATTGCTGTAAATGGCGCATTACAATCCTATGTATGCATGTGTGTCATAGGCGTGCACAGGGTGTGTGCCAGGTGTGCCTGGGCACACCCTAATCATGCTGTACAGTGCAGATTCATCCTGCTTTTTCATCCAAAAAAAAAAAAACGTTTTAAAAATATAAATACAACTGTAAAAAATAATACAAAAATAAAATAACAAAAAAAAAAACAACTACCACTGCCCTACTGACACGTTCACTGCCCTACTACATTTTAACATTTATTTGGAACAGGGGTCTCCAAACTGCGGCCCGAGTGCCAGATGTGGCCCTTTTCAGGATCAGGCTAAAATTGGCACAGGCTCACCAAAATCGGAAGATAGAAGGTCGAAAAACGTCTGTATTTCAGCCAAAAGGGCACAGAGTGGACTTAGACCCAGGAGTTATTAGTGCCCCTGGCACAGGAGTATCTCTCATCCTTCCAAAGTCTCTGGTTGTCACGGGTCATTCTGTTACAGTCCTTCTCTGTTGTAGCATCACTGTGTCCCTGTGTATGACAGCACCCTTATTTCTGAGGATCAGGGGGAATGAACTCTTTCCTTAGAGTGGCTCTCCAAGCTCTATTCTGGGTCACAGTCCATAAAGACATGGTTTGACCAGTTTGGTGTGGAGGAACTCGAGTGTCCTGCACAGAGCCCCGATCTCAACCCTACTGAACACCTTTGGAATGAATTGGAAAACCATTTGTGATTGTGAGGAAGGTCATCTCATCTAACATCGTTACCTGACCTCACAAATGTTCTTTTGAGTGATTTTTACAAAGCTTCAGGAAAGACTTTTGAGATGAACGAAAGCTGTGATACTCAAAAAATTATTTTTGGAAGGGATGTCCAAAAGCTTCATATAAATGTGACGGTCAGGTGGATAAAATATTTTAACCATAAAGGTTACATATGTATATATATATATATATATATATATATATATATATATATATATATATATATACACATGGTACACGGTATAAATAAATATAACATAAATATAATTTTTTATATATTTTTTATATATATATTTTTAATTTTTTATATATAGGTGTATGTATATATATATATATATATATATATATATATATATATATATATATATATATATATATATATATATATATAAAATATATATTATATTTATGTTCTAGAAAATTTACTGGTCTTTAAATCTTGTAGAATTTAAGCAAGTAGCAGTTATATCAGACCAATTCAATTTTTTTTTTTGTCTGTTTGTTTCTTGTCTTGGAGCTTTGCTTTAACTTTGGCTGCTTTCTATTTTACCACCTAATGACTCTTCCCCACCCGAATGGGCAAAATCAATCAGGACCTAATATTCCGCGTACTATTAAAGTTGATAATGATTTTCTTTGGCGCACTATGCTCCTGACTCTGTTAGAAAGACTATCTATCACCCGGCAAAGGCATGGTGGCTTTTATTTCCCTATGACCTCCTCCGCGGCTAAAATATCGTCCTGTGGATCAGAAATGAAAGGGGTATAACCTTATTACTTTAAAGATTGGCCTAGCTAGCCCAAAGGAACAATAAGATTCCAAACTTTCCTTACAGGAATCGTCTTTTATAAGTAATATCTTTCACCGCTAAGTGGTGAGTACACAATTGTAAAATAAAACACCCCAACCAAGTGCCTTAGAACTCCCTGCGATTTTACAATGCGACGCTTGTGTTTCATTAAAGAGGTTATATTGTAGCGGTAACTTTTTTTTCCTGGAGGATATTTAGAGAACAAAAAAAGAAAAGAACTGAAAACAGTAAAAAAAAAAAATGTTGCTAGAATACGTTTGCTGAAGGAGACCTAAATCGAGAGAAATACATGATATGGTCAAAAGCTTGGGGGCAGCAGACTATGACACCTACTGTATATGAGTTTTTTTGGACATTCCATTTCAAAACCATGGCCATTAATATAGAGTTGGCCCACTTTTGCAGTTTTAGCACCCAGAAGAGCATTTGTGAGGTCGGGTACTGTTGTTGGATGAGAAGACCTGGCTCACAGTTGGTGTTTTAATTCATCCCATAGGTGTTCTGTATGGTTGAGGTCAGGGCTCTGATAAGGCCACTCAAGTTCTTCCACATCAAACTGGTCAAAAAATGTCTTTATGTGGGGCCCGTGGTGGTCCTACACTCTTCTCACTTTGCACCCAACCAGCCTAGGCCTCGCTAATTGACCTCCTCTACCCTCCCGACCTGGGGGAACCTTTTTCCTACTCAACCTTTCTGCTCTGTACCTCCTTTTTCCTTCTCCATCTTTCCCTCTCATTTCTCGTGTCCCTCTTGACCATATTCTCTCTCTCTCTCCCTCTCTCACATCTCTTTTTTTGTGTTTTTCTACTCCTGTTCTTTGTCTGTAAGACCCCGATTCTAGTCTTATTTTTCAAACTTTTTGTGGACTGCCCCACGCCTTAACCCCTGATCAATTAAGCTAATTTACCCTATGTTGACCCCCGGCCTTGGCCGGAGGGCTTTTGATGTTTGACAACTTCTACAATCAAATATGCTGTTAATATGCATTATTAAGCTGTGCCATGATATACTTTATGTTTTTATCCCCAGCATGGGATCATTACAGTGGTTCTTACCTCTCAAATATTTCAATAAAAAAAAATGTCTTTATGAAGTTGGCTTTGGTCACAGCTTGTTAGAACAGAAAAGGACCTTCTCCAAAATTTTAGCAGAAGGTTGAAAGAGCACAACTGTACATTTACTTGAAACACCTAAACTCAATCATTTAACTGGGAGTTCACATACTTGCGTGGTGATCAGGTGTCCAGCAAACTTGTGTCCATATAGAACAGCCTATCTCAAACTTTTCAACATGGAGGAACCCTTCAATTAGCTTTCCGGTTTCAGGGAACCCCTGCTTAAAGTTGCTATATCTACAACTCATTATACATTGGTATGATGATCATTGGGAAGAATGCCCCCAACACTTGTGGTCATAGGGAAGAATTACCCCCTTACAGATAGCTAAAGTCATCAATGGTGTCAGTAGGAACTCATCTGAGAGGCATAAATTGCTAATTGCTTAAGGAACTCCTAGCAACCTCAAGAGGAACCCTAGAGTTTCATTGAACCCTGGTTGAGAAACCCTCATATAGATTATGTAGGATTCCATTGCTGACCATTTGATTTCAAAATGCTTATTACCTGGCTAAACTCTGAGCCATTGACTTGTGAAAAGTTTGCCTGATTGTTTTGGTTGGTAATTCATAGTGCTGAAGCCGTTAGAATAGCATGACAGCCAGGCCCGTGGTATTATCAGAAGTTAAGCAACAGCAACCCATGCATTAATCTTAATTAGTTTGGATGCCAGACAATCACACCTATATGTGTTTGTTGGACATCTCATTCCCAAATCATGGCATTACTATTGAGTTGGCCTATCTATGTGACTTTAGCAGCCTCCATTTTTCTATGAAGGCATTCATAGACTGGGGAAAGTTGTACTTTTTCACCGAGAAGACCATTTGTGAGGTCAGGTACTGTTGTTGGATAAGCAGACCTGGCTCGCAATCTGTATTTGAATTCATCCCACTGGTGTGCAGCAGAGATGAGGTCAGGGCTCTGTTGAGGCCACTCAAGTTCCTCCACATCAAACTAGTCAAACCACGTCTTTATGGATTTGGCTTTGTACACAGGGACACAGTGATGCTGCAACAGAAAAGAACCTTCTCCAAAATGATACCAGAAGGTTGGAACCTAAGCGTAATCATTTAAAGGGGTGTCCACATACTTGCATGGTGGTCAGGTGTCTAGAAATCTTTTGTCCATGTAAAGTATGTAGGATTATATTGCTGACCATTCATTTTCTAAATGCTTATTACCTGTGAAAGGGTCTGCCTGCTTGTTCTTGGTCGGTAACAGTATTGAAGCTGTCAGCATGGCATGACAGCCAGGTCAGTGGTATTATCAGACATTAGGCAAAAGCAGTCCATGCATCAATTTTAACAATAAGCCCAGAAAAAAACTGTATTTACCAAACCAATCTGCAATCAAGCAGGTTTTCGGCACGCATGATAAGGCCTGCTGATTATTTTATACCCTAAGCCTAGGACATTAGGTCAAATTTCTTGATTACAGTTTAATTTACCTTAGTAATGATGGGAATTGTTATTGACACTCACTTAATTGCCTTAAATAAGTGCTCACTGCGCATTAAACAGACAATCGTTCAAAAAGTTCACGTCGAGCAGCACAACCTGGGAAAAGACCAAAGTACAGTAAAAAAAAAAAGAAGTTAAACAAGCGATAGTGTTTCTAATGGAGGCTCGTGCTGAGAGGAATTAAGCCTGCGGCCATTACTGACGTGCTTTTAAAAATGTTAACAGACTGGCAGTCATATTGACCCTCTGACTTTAGTACTCCTGGAGTTGTCCTGGAAAATGTAGCAACGGAAAACTGGGCCTTCGAAGGCAGAACCACAATGGCAGCCTCGATATTTATCATGGGACTTGTTCCCTATCACAATAGCATGCACATTTAATTAAAGCCACCTTGTAAAAAGTGATTATCTATGCTTACTTTTCCAGGGGCCCACACCCTAGAGCTTAGACCCTGCCGATGCAGGTATCTGAAACCTCTGAGGGCATTGAATATCTGCTTCTCCTACCACACAAAGTGATGCCTTCCACCAGCTTGTAAGAGGTGATTGGCTAGTAATGGCGCCAAGAGCTTATTTTCGAACAGTGACCCCCCTGCTTGAGGCTTTAACCCTCCACCAATATGTGCCCCACTCCATGCCAGAGGCCTCCTGACAACATTCCCGGCCTTTATATCCCCAAATGGCCACACATAAATAGGGTTGTTGCACTTCACTGATGGAACTAGGAAGGAAGATGGAAGATGACACAAACGGACACATCACATCGACATACTATCCGGGGTCACTTGACAGTAAATTGTAAATCACATCTAGTGGAAGTCCGCATTGGTTACATGTGAAAGCATCATGCAGCACTTTTAGTAAGCCGTCTTCCTTTAAACTGTCCCTCTCCACCCAAGGTCATTAGTATTGACTAAGATGGGATTAATGCAGTCACCTCCTCCATGGGTACACATCTCCCAGGACCCTCCAGGTGGGTAGCCTCACTCCATTGAACTCTTTCCTGGTCTAAAAGGCCTTTTGAAAACCGCCTCCATAAGGGTCAGGAAGTCTACAGCCAGCTCTTCTAAGTGTAGGGCTACCTCTTCCCAGCCTCCAGCCCTGTCCAGGTCCTTCACTTTCTGGCTACATGTGTATAAATGTGGGATGCCCCAACTGCACTAGGGCTCCTCCCAACCTGACTTATACGTAGGTACTGACTCGCCCATGACATCACTACATACAAGGGCTCTAACTAAAAGGGGCCTAGCACCTCATGACATTGTTTTTCTGTACTCAGACACTGTTCTGGAACAGAGCCACCTAGTGGCAGACTAGCTAACTGCACCTGCTTAGGTGCTCGTAAGTCCTCCCAACCTGGCTTATATGTGGGTACTGTCTCACCCATGACGTCACTACACGAGGGCTCTAACTAAAAGGGGCCTAGCACCTGATGACAGTGTTTTCTGTACCCAGACACTGTTCTTGAACAGAGCCATCTAGTGGCAGACTAGCTAACTGCACCTGCTTAGGTGCTCGTAAGTCCCCCCAACCTGGCTTATATGTGGGTACTGTCTCCCCCATGACATCACTACAGGAGGGCTCTAACTAAAAGGGTCCTAGCACCTGATGACACTGTTTTCTGTACCCAGACACTGTTCTGGAACAGAGCCACCTAGTGGCAGACTAGCTAACGGCACCTGCTTAGGAGCTCATAAGTGATGTAGGACCTGATGGTAATAAATTGTAGTTGAATCATGTATTTCATGAATGTGTGGCACTCACTGATAGTAAATATGGAGGGCGCACGGGAGCGGCCCCCTCTGTCCACACCACTCCCTATATGATTAATAGATAGATTCATGCGGCCCCCTATTAATGCGTTCAGCCCCTTTCAGGACCCCGAATTACAGTGGCGGGTGTTTTTTTGAAGCACCTGATTAGAGCCCTAGGTGTGTTAGAAAAGAAAATGAATATTTGCTTTTCTAGAACTGAATCATCTTTCCCCCAATCAGGAAGCGCAGGTCCTTTACCTGTTTCCTTATTTTCTGAAAGGTCAGGCGGTCCTATTGGATGCCTAGGAGGAGGTGAGGCGATGCACGGCAGAAGTAGGGTTGCCACTTCATCCCTTTAAACCTGAACACATATGAATTACACAGGTTCAGTGGCTGATTGTGGTGATAATTAAAGTCACTTGGTGCCTTATCTGCATTAAATTAGCCTCAGAACCCGTGTAATTCACATGTGTTTGACACATGTGTTCTTTAATTAGGCAAATTAGGCGGTCGCCTAAGGCCTTGCACTCACAGGGGCCTCGCGGGCAGCTAACTTGCCCAATGCATTACCCCAGTTTTGAGGGACAGGGGACCTCAATACTGCTGTGCTCAGGCAGTGTCATGAGCCCTGACTCAGATGCAGGGCCACCAGCATCCCTAACAACCAGTGAATATCGGTGACAGCACCTCTTGTGACATCAATGACCCAGCATGTCCTCAGTCAATGTCGTCACAAGGTGTGGGTTCAACAGGTGTCATCACCGGGGGCCCCCGCCCCTTAGTTATTAAAGAGCAGGATCTGGGGGTCACCTTGCTAAAGGGCGCTTCCAGATTACGATAACCCCCCTGTCCACACACCCCCACAACCACCGGCCAGGGTTGTGGGGAAGAGGCTTTTGTCCTTAAATTATTTTTCCCATCATGGGCGTGAATTGGGACCCATGTCAAGTTTTGCTTAAGGCCTCACAAAGCCTAGAGCCACCTTTGGTGTTCGGGTTTAAAGGGATGAGGTAGCAACCCTAGGTGGAAGCCACCGTGATCTCGGAAGAGAAGAGGACACAGGAGACGCTGCCAGAAGCCCTGTGCCCCCCGATCCCTGTCACCGATGGGGTAAGTGGCGGTTTGATCGGCAGACACTGGGAAGGGGGGAGTAGAGATGCTGCAGGGGGTGGTTGTTTGCTGCCCCCCCCCCAAGCAAAAAAAAACAGCCACCACTGGTGTTTAGGTTCTCCTGGCTTTACTGCCCCCCAACTGCATGTATGAGCAAAACCTTAGGGGAAAAGGCGGCACTGACATTCAGCTTGCCGGCACCTCCTCTGCCAGAACCTGAAGACCCAATGTCAGCTGGTGCTGGAGCTTAGAAGGAACTGTGATGTCATTCTTTCCATCATGTGACTTGACCTTAGGGGTTGGGCTCCAGACCCAACCAATGTCACATGGGAATAAATCATACCAGTTCTAGCTGAGGGTAAAGGAGGAGCAGGAGGGGTGGGTGTCATTGGCTCAGGGGGGCTTTTTACAGGCGCCAGCACGTGAATGGACTGTGGCAGTGGCGGCGTGTCTCTTTAACGTTTGCTTGGATTTCTTCAACAGCATTTTTTTTTTATTAATGACCATTATGCAAATGTCAGCATTTGTGATTTTCTTGCAAATAAAAATAAATAAAAAATAAAGTTTCCAGTTAATGGCGTGGAAATAAATAAGAACTTGTCGTGCGTCTCTTCAGCCCCAGATAATAGCAGATGACAAGAAGATGCATTGCTATTTACTGCAGGAACTGCGTCTTGCACTTACCTTATCCCTCTAATTATGAGTTATAATCTCCATTGATGAGTGGCTAATTAAGTGTAAGACTGGTGTGAATGCAGCCGTCACCAGGACTGATGGGCGCTGCCAAACTTTTTATTCCACGCTCTCAGGCCTCTTCAATAAGGCACGGAGCCGTGCGTCAGGGGCTCAGTAACCCGTAGCAACCAATCAGCAGTCATCTTACACTCATCCTGATAAATGAAGCTCTATCAGATTATTATTTTTTATTTTTTGCTGCAATCAGCATTTACAGCATGAGGAGGGTGACAGCAATTCTCCTCTCCTCTCCCCTCCACGCCTCTCCTCTCCTCCCTTCTCTCCTTCTCTTCTCTCCTCTCCCCTTCTCTCCTCTCTTATCTTTTCTCCTCTATTTCCTTTCCTCTCCTCTCCCCTCTCCTCTCCCATCCCCTCCTCTCCTCTCCTCTACGTATCTCTCCTCTGTTATTTCATCTTCTCTCTCTCCTCATTTATTTCTCCTTTGTTATCTCCCCTCTCTCTTCTTTTCTTTTTTCCCTTCCCATCCCCTCTCCTCTCCCATCCCCTTCTCTCCTCTTTTCTCCTCTGTTCTCTCCTCTCCCTTTCTCATGTCCTCTCCCATCCAGTTCTCTCCTCTCTCCTCTTCTGTTATTTCCTCTCTCCTCTCCTCCCCCTCCCTTCCCATTCTATCCCCCTCTCCTCTCCCATCCCCTTCTTTCCTCTTCTTCTCTCCTCTCCTCTCCCACCCCTTCTCTCCTCTCTCCGCTTTCCTCTTCTGTTATTTCCTCTTTCATCTCCTTCCCCCTCCCTTCCCATTCCATCCCCTCTCCTCTCCCATCCCCTTCTTTCCTCTTGTCTCCTCTTCTTCTCTCCTCTCCCATCCCCTTCTATTCCCTCTCCTCTTTTCTCCTCTATTTCCTCTCTCCTCCCTTCCCATCCCATCACCTCTCCTCTCCCATTCCCTTCTTTACTATTTTCTCCTCTCCTCTCCCCTCCCTTCTCCAATTTTCTCCTATCCCATCCCCTCCTTGTGTCTACTTATCTTTCCTCTGTTATTTCATCTCCTCTCTCTCCTCTTCTTTGTCTCCTTTGTTATCACCCCTCTCTCTTCTTTTCTTTTCTCCCTCCCCATCCTATTACCTCTCCTATCACATCCCCTTCTCTCCTCTTTTCTCCTATGTGCTCTCCTCTTCTCTCTCTCTCTCTCCACTTTTCTCCTCTTGTCGTCTCTCATTTCTTTTCTCCACTCCTCTTCTCTCTCTGTTCTTTCTTTTCTTCTCTCCTCTCCTCTTTATTTTCTCCTCCCCTCTGTTCTTTTTACCACTTTTCTTTGCTCTTCATCTCTCCTCTCCTCTTTTCCATAGAGAGGAAGGCAGGCAGAGAGCACAGGAGGACATTAGCTCACTAGATTTCTGGAAGGATCAACAGGTCTTTTTTGCACCTATCAGACAAGAGATAAGAATAATATTTTAATGGCATGTTTTATAGACCAAAACAATCACAGCCTGAGAAGTTCAACATAAGGCCTGCGAGTGGAAGGTGCTGCTATGAAGACTATCCTAGACCCTCAATACATTTTGTATGGGATAGAAGACCTCTGCTTCTGTTCCACAAACCAATGCTTGCTTCAGTCACATCTCCCCCTATTGAAAGATCCCAGGCAAGACCCCCTCCCCTATTCCTTAGGATAACCAGCAAAATGACCGCCGAAGCCAAAGAGCATTAGATATCACGCCCCCCCCCTTGTCAGTTCACTATATTGAGCTCCGTATAATATATATATATACGGCTTGACGCGTCAGATAAATGACTACTTTTTGCATCGTCGTCTGAAAAATATGCACTCTCGACGGCAAAGAGAATGTCCCTTTAACGGCAAACATCAATATTTCCTTTATTGCACCTGTGTGGCACGTCATTTTTTTGTCGCTGTAATTGCAATGTCAGTTCTCCGAGAGAAATCTGCAGCATTTGATGCTGAGTATCAAACAGCCTCATCACACGTTCATGAATAACTTATGTAGTGAGGAGGTCTAATAGCCGTTCAGAGGGAGCGCGCCTCTTTGCATGTTATGAAACCTTCCAACCGACCAACAGAAAAAAAGGCTGCGAAAACAAAAAAACGCCGTCTCCGGTCCCCGATCACCGCCATAAAGGACGCCGAAAAACTCCAAACACAAAATTTACTTAACGTGAAAGGAATGAAATAACATTTACCAACGCGCGGGTAAAAATCCCATTCTACGCAGAGAGATTGACCGCCGTGGCGGGGGAGAAATCAAGATTTTTTTTGGTTGCTTTTTTGTGCATTGCATAATTTTTCGGATTTTCATATATTTTGTTATTCAGTGAAAATGAACACTTCTGATCAATACTAGAAACCAGGAGTTGTCTTTGACAGCTCGACCAGTGTGCTGGGAGCATGCAGTGAGCATAAAAAACCTCAGCCGCCCTTGGACATAACCAACCAGTGTGCTGGGAGCCTGCAGTGAGCATGTTCTCAGCACAGGAACCTCGGCCTCCCATGGACAGCACCAACCAGTATGCTGAGGCTGCGTACACACGGCCGAGGTTCTCGCTGAAAACCAGCGAGAACCTCGCTGGAATGTGCATTCCAGCGAGGACCTCGGCCGTGTGTACGGTCTCGGCGAGCTTCCCGTCGGGAAGCCCGTCGAGCCGAAATAGAGAGCACGCTCGGAAGAATGGCTGGTTGCCATTCCCGACGGGCGGGTCGCCGATTTCGACGGCCGGCAGGGAACCTCGACGGGCGGAACGATGTGTTCTGCCCGTCGAGATTCCCTGCCGTGTGTACGCGGCCTGAGAGCCTGCAGTAAGCATGTTCTCAGTACAGAAACCTCGGCCGTATTTGGACATAACCAACCAGTATGCTGGGAGCCTGCAGTGAGCATGTTCTCAGCACAGGAACCTCGGCCTCCCATGATCAGCACCAACCAGTATGCTGAGAGCCTGCAGTAAGCATGCACTCACTACAGGAACCTCGGCCTTCCATGGACAGCACCAACCAGTATGCTGGGAGCCTGCAGTGAGCATGTTCTCAGCACAGGAACCTCGGCCTCCCATGGACAGCACCAACCAGTATGCTGGGAGCCTGCAGTGAGCATGTTCTCAGCACAGGAACCTCGGCCTCCCATGGACAGCACCAACCAGTATGCTGGGAGCCTGCAGTGAGCATGTTCTCAGCACAGGAACCTCGGCCTCCCATGGACAGCACCAACCAGTATGCTGAGAGCCTGCAGTAAGCATGCACTCACTACAGGAAACTCGGCCTTCCATGGACAGCACCAACCAGTATGCTGGGAGCCTGCAGTGAGCATGTTCTCAGCACAGGAACCTCGGCCTCCCATGGACAGCACCAACCAGTATGCTGAGAGCCTGCAGTAAGCATGCACTCACTACAGGAACCTCGGCCTTCCATGGACAGCACCAACCAGTATGCTGGGAGCCTGCAGTGAGCATGTTCTCAGCACAGGAACCTCGGCCTCCCATGGACAGCACCAACCAGTATGCTGGGAGCCTGCAGTGAGCATGTTCTCAGCACAGGAACCTCGGCCTCCCATGGACAGCACCAACCAGTATGCTGGGAGCCTGCAGTGAGCATGTTCTCAGCACAGGAACCTCGGCCTCCCATGGACAGCACCAACCAGTATGCTGAGAGCCTGCAGTAAGCATGCACTCACTACAGGAACCTCGGCCTTCCATGGACAGCACCAACCAGTATGCTGGGAGCCTACAGTGAGCATGTTCTCAGCACAGGAACCTCGGCCTCCCATGGACAGCACCAACCAGTATGCTGGGAGCCTGCAGTGAGCATGTTCTCAGCACAGGAACCTCGGCCTCCCATGGACAGCACCAACCAGTATGCTGGGAGCCTGCAGTGAGCATGTTCTCAGCACAGGAACCTCGGCCTCCCATGGACAGCACCAACCAGTATGCTGAGAGCCTGCAGTAAGCATGCACTCACTACAGGAACCTCGGCCTTCCATGGACAGCACCAACCAGTATGCTGGGAGCCTGCAGTGAGCATGTTCTCAGCACAGGAACCTCGGCCTCCCATGGACAGCACCAACCAGTATGCTGAGAGCCTGCAGTAAGCATGCACTCACTACAGGAACCTCGGCCTTCCATGGACAGCACCAACCAGTATGCTGGGAGCCTGCAGTGAGCATGTTCTCAGCACAGGAACCTCGGCCTCCCATGGACAGCACCAACCAGTATGCTGGGAGCCTGCAGTGAGCATGTTCTCAGCACAGGAACCTCGGCCTCCCATGGACAGCACCAACCAGTATGCTGGGAGCCTGCAGTGAGCATGTTCTCAGCACAGGAACCTCGGCCTCCCATGGACAGCACCAACCAGTATGCTGAGAGCCTGCAGTGAGCATGCTGTTGGTACAGGAACCTCGGCCTCCCATTGACATCACCAACCAGTATGCTGGGAGCCTGCAGTGAGCATGCTCTCAGCACAGAAACCTTGGTCACTCTTGGATAGCACCAGCCCTGCTGCCCCTATAACTGCCTCCAGCATTGAATATATGCAATGCCAAGGGGGGCTGGGGTGTGCTGGGGGGTCTATCGATACCGGGTGCTGGGGGATCTATTGTGGGGGGGGTGTAGTGTTGCTGGTGGAGAATGTATTGCTGTCGGATAAGGGGGGGTCTTATGTTGCTGGGATATATCGACTGTTGAAGGAAAGATCTATTGATGCTGGCTGCCGGGAGATCTGTTGTTGCTGCTGCTGGAGGTCTATTGTTATGAGGGGATCTAATGTTGCTGGGGGTTCATTGTTACTGGAGGGGGTGTATTGTTGCTGGCTGCAGGAGATCTATTTAACTGTATTTCTTGTTATCATTAACAAATTCCATACAAAAGCACCACAAATGATATTTGGTTCTGTATCCTCTATAAGGGGCACTACTGGGAAGTGGGTTTAGAGGTGGGTAGGGGGTGGAATCAAGGGACGGTGCTCGGAGGTGGGTAGGGGGTGGAACCTAGGAACGATGCTCAGAGGTTGGTAGGGGGTGGAACCAAGGAAGTTGCTCAGAGGTGGGTAGGGGGTGGAACCAAGGAAAGGTGCTCGGAGGTGTGTAGGGGGTGGAACCAAGGAACAGTGCTTTGAGGTGGAACCAAGGAACGATACTTGGAGGTGGGTAGGTTGTGGAACCAAGGAAAGTTGCTCGGAGGTGGGTAGGGGGTGGAACCAAGGAAAGGTGCTCGGAGGTGGGTAGGGGGTGGAACCAAGGAAATGTGCTCGGAGGTGGGTAGGGTGTGGATCCAAGGAAAGGTGCTCGGACGTGGGTAGGGGGGGTGGAACCAAGGAAAGGTGCTCGGAGGTGGGTAGGGGGTGGAACCAAGGAACGGTGCTTGGAGGTGGAACCAAGGAATGATACTTGGAGGTGGGTAGGTTGTGGAACCAAGGAACGGTGCTCAGAGGTGGGTAGGGGGTGGAATCAAGGAATGGTGCTCGGAAGTGGGTACGGGATGAAACCAGGGAACGGTGCTCGGAGGTGGGTAGGGGGCGGAAACAAGGGATGACTCAGAAAGGCAGAGTTTCTGCACCTATTCTCTGAGAAAAAATCCCTGCCTATAAGCGAGTTGCGTAAATCTCAGGACTGGATGGACAGAAATACAAAGCAGTTCTCATTTATGTATATCATCTATGCCTGGAGTTCAGCTTTACATTACTGCATAGGCTTGTAATGTTTAGACAGCAGTAGGCTATAGAGACACGGTTCATTGCTTTGCCAGATGCACATCAATTAGCGACATTAATAAACTTTTTTTATTGTATTTTATTGCTTTATTTACATTTTATGCTGAAAACCTCCCAAGTCAGCAAACGGAAGTGATTACTAAGCACACGAGTAATGCTTTGCATCCCCAAAACAGTTTCTTAAACTCTTTTTCACGCTCTTTATTTTATTGTTTTGCTGTATTTGATAATTTTAGTTGATGAAAGTCAGCGCAGCTCGCACAGCTTGAACACTTAGCAAATCCCTGCTATGGAATCGGCCACATACTCGACCCATTGTCTGCACATGCAATATGCAGCACAGTGATGATGTCACTGCTACTTTTACGAGATAATACCTGGATCTGCAAAGGCATCTGATGCACACAAAATGGATTGAAATCCTTTGTGGTTATTGAGGATTGTATTTAAAGAGGAACTGCAGTCTGCCGACATGATTTGTAATAAAAAACATCTTTGCCATTAAACCCCTTTGCATATTATTTTATACATACTGTGATTCTGTACTTGCCAAATATGCTGCAGAAATCTCCCTCCACTGAGTCTGGCTGCAGCCACTTCCTGGATTTACACAGACACACACACCTCCAGCTCTGCAGCTCTCATTGGCCCTCTTACGGCTCGGCCCCCCTTCCCTTCCTGGCAAACTCTCAAAAGAGTGTGTGAGAATGATGCCGCGTACACACGATCGTTTTTCGGCATGAAAAAAAAACAACGTTTAAAAAAAATGTCATTTAAAATGATCGTGTGTGGGCTTCACATAATTTTGCGGGTTCTGAAAAACTACAAAATGTTTTTGCGAACATGCTGCATTTTTTTAACGACGTTTTAAACAATGTCGTTTTTCGGGTTGTAAAAAATGATCGTGTGGGCTAAAACGACGTTAAAAACCCGCGCAGGCTCAGAAGCAAGTTATGAGACGGGAGCGCTCGTTCTGGTAAAAATAGCGTTCGTAATGGAGATCGCACATTCATCACGCTGTAACAGACAGAAAAGCGCGAATCGTCTTTTACTAACACGGAATCAGCAAAAGCAGCCCCAAGGGTGGCGCCATCCGAATGGAACTTCCCCTTTATAGTGCCGTCGTACGTGTTGTACGTCACCGCGCTTTGCTAGAGCATTTTTTTTTTAACGATCGTGTGTGGGCAAGGCCGTTTTAATGATCGGGTTGAAAAAAACTTTGTTTTTTCTAGACCCTTGAAAACATCATTTTTTTTGGAACCCCAAAAACGGTTGTGTGTACGCGGCATAAGAGCTGTATAACCAATAGTTGTCCTAAGAAATTATCCAGAACATCTGAACTAACTCAGAATGCAGGTTGGCCAGTCCATACACAAATGGGGGAGGCTTCCAGAAAGGATGGTGTGTCCCTATCCTCTCTCTACTCCCCTGGAACCTCTCCCTACCTCTATTCACTGTCCTTGACATATGGGTGACCCGTCCCTACACTATCCACACACAAAATGCATGTCAAGCCTTGGAGCCAGGGCCCTTAAAGCTGAGCTCCACCCTAAAGTGGAACTTCTGCTCATCGGAACCCTCCCCCCCTCGGGTGTTACATTTGGCACCTTTCAGGGGAGAGGAGGGTGCAGATACCTGTCTAAGATCACTTTCGGCCATACAGTCTGCGGGTAGAACGTCAGCCCCCCCCCCCATTGTGTTCTGGGAAACACTCGGCTTCCAGAACACAGCGGGGACCAGTGGGCATGGCGCAGTGCGACTCGCGCATGCCCCGCAGGGAACTGGGCAGTGAAGCCGCAATGCTTCACTTCCTTGTTCCCTCACCAAGGATGGCAGTGGGGGCAGCAGAGTGAAGAGCGATTGCTCATTTTCTGCTGCTGACATCGGTGGACTCCAGGACAGGTAAGTGTCCTAATATTAAAAGTCAGCAGCTGCAGTATTTGTAGCTGTTGGCTTTTAATATTTATTTTTTACAGTGGAGCTCTGCTTTAAATAGACTCTGCCTGGCCCAAGATGGCTGCCATAGCCACATGGGGTAGCAGCATCCAATCTGTTATGTTCCCCAGCAAACCATAGAGGAACCAGGTTCCTCCTGACTTCCTCTTCAGTTGCAATGGCACTGCGTATGAGTGCCACCTGGTGGCGATTGCCCCAAAACTTTCTCAGGAGTTTTTGCTATTTTGAGAGGGGCCTCATTCTCGCCTAGATGAGAAAGATGGAAATGCTGGTCCATGTCCTCCAAAAAGGTATTTAGAAATACTTAACACCCCCCCCCCCCCCAAATAATCACTTTGTGTAATGAGGGTTATAGGGAAAAAAATAATTCAGATAATAATACGATTATTCAGGTTGAGAAAAGACACATCTTATAAATCTGGTGAATGTGATTGGCGTAGTTTCCCTTTAACATTTGCAGCGGGACGATGATGGCACAACCGTCATAACACGATGAATCATGACCCAATAAAGGACAAATCTAATTAAACTGGGAAAAAAAATGGTCACCCTGCTGCTCTTTAGCTTTTTGGGGGGTTTATTTAGTTCTCGTTCTTCTCTCCCCTCATCACACAGCCCCTCTGTGAAGTATTTACCGGTAATTACGGCTCCTGGCAGCCGGCTCCCTGGCAGGGCTGTCCGTTGTAATGCGGAGTGGGAGCGCCAAGCGAGCGTTCTGAAACAAATGTTGAGCTTTCATCAAAGCTGGCAAACTCCGGGCCTGGGATTTCTGTTGTGCTTCTCATTGCCGGCCGTCATCCTAATCAAATCAAGCCAGAACTAATTACTTTCCTTTTGCCAGGCTGGGGACGGGGAGCTTTTGTACATGGAAATCTGAAACCCTTATTTTCTTTGCCATTTTTCTTTTTAACATATTTAAAAATGAAAAGCCACCAAGAACGGCTGTTTTGGCTCTGAGTGGACACCTGGTGAGCTGATCAAACCTATTCCTTGAGAACTCTAAGGCCTCGTACACACGACAAGGACCGTCGGACCGTTTCCATCGGATATGTCCGCCGGGCTGTTTGATCCGGTGGCTGTACACACCATCGGATCAAATTCCCCAGCGCGGTGACGCGGCGGTGACGTTGACGCCGCCACGTCACCGCCACGTCACCGCACCAGGAAGTAAAACACATCCGTGCGCATGCGTCGGATCCATTCACAGGATACGACGCATGTGTGGGCAGATATGTCCGCAGGTTAGGCGTACTAACCAGCGGACATATCCGACGGGCAGCTCTCCGGCGGAAAAATTTCAAAGCATGCTTTGAAACTTTTCCGCCGGAGGAATCCGTCCAAAACTGTCCGTTTGCCCCTACAGACGAGCGGATTTTTCGGCTGAAATGGTCCGTCGGACCATTTTCAGCGGATAAATTCCCTCGTGTGTACGAGGCCTAAATCCCATCATGCCTCTGTCTCTGGGAGTCATGTCTGTGGCTGTTAGAGCCTTGAAATGCCCCACTGGGCTTGTATTTCCACAACAGTTGGAGAGCTGAGGTTGCCAAGGTCGTAGAACCAAGGTTGCCTACCCATGCTGTAGAACTAAGGTTGCCTGTCCATGCTATAGAGCTAAGGTTGCCTATCCATGCCATAAAACTAAGGCTGCCTACCCATGTTGTAGAAGTAAGGTTGCCCGTCCCAACCATAGAACTAAGGTTGCCTATCCATTCCATAGAACTAAGGTTGCCTATCCATGCAGTAGAACCAAGGTAGCCTATTCATGCCAACTAAGGTTGCATATCAATGCGTAGAACTAAGGTTGCCCATCTATGCCATAGAACTAAGGTTGCATATCCATGCCAACTAAGGTTGCCTATCCATGCTGTAGAACTAAGGTTACCTATCCATGTCGTAGAACTAAGGTTACCTATCCATGTCACAAAACTAAGGTTGCCTTTCTAAACCATATAACCAAATTTGCATGCAATTTCAAAGGACTAATAGCTATGCACTTTTTATATTGTGTATATATATATAATTAGGCCCCCTTAGAATTTTTTAATTTTTTTTAATTGAAATAACAAACATGTTATAATTACCAGCTTTGTGCAAAATTATAGTTAAAACCCTGATTGACAGTACTGATTTACTGCTGGTGTGTGAGAAATAACAGTAGGATTAGTGAAATGTATCCGATACCTAAATCTAAGGCATGCATCTTCATATACAGGCAGGTGTGATTGATAACATGAAAACCTGTAGTGCTTTATGTTTTAATTATCATTAGTAGATAAACGTGCATGTAAAGTAGAGGACCCCCTTTTTGATCAGTTGTATTTAAATATTTCCTCAGCTCCTCAATCTATTTGATCTGGAGTTCCCCCTTAAAGGGAAGCTCCTCTCCCGGGTAAGCGAAGCGGCAGGCAGCGCCGCATTCTGCGCCCTCGTTTCTCCGCTTCTGAGATGTCTTTTTGGCTTCGGAATTCCTCTGTGTAGGATTTCCTGCGTCACGTGACTTCTCAGCTGCTCACCCCGGAGAAACCCCAGCGAGTATTGTGTCTGATTTGCTTTTCCAATTTCACTTGGCAAGAGGCCTGTGAGCGAGCACAGCTATTACCTCCCCTGCAAGAGCCGCTCGCTTCCCTGATTGTCAGTCGCTGTTCACTTGCAGCATGCAATGTTTTCCCAACCAAGCACCGACTGCTGGGAACCGCACCGAGCAGCCACAGCTTTGTGTTATTAGGAGAAATGTCTCTGTGTGTGTATATATATATATATATATATATATATATATTTACTTGTGTGTGTGTGTATATATGTATTTATGTATGTGTGTGTATATATATATCTATATATTTACTTGTGTGTGTGTGTGTGTGTATATATGTATTTATGTATGTGTGTGTGTATATATGTATTTATGTATGTGTGTGTGTATATATATACAGGTGGTTCTCAAAAAATTAGCATATTGTGATAAAGTTCATTATTTTCTGTAATGTACTGATAAACATTAGACTTTCATATATTTTAGATTCATTACACACAACTGAAGTAGTTCAAGCCTTTTCTTGTTTTAATATTGATGATTTTGGCATACAGCTCATGAAAACCCCAAATTCCTATCTCAAAAAATTAGCATATCATGAAAAGGTTCTCTAAACAAGCTCTTAACCTAATCATCTGAATCAACTAATTAACTCTAAACACCTGCAAAAGATTCCTGAGGCTTTTAAAAACTCCCAGCCTGGTTCATTACTCCAAACCGCAATCATGGGTAAGACTGCCGACATGACTGCTGTCCAGAAGGCCATCATTGACACCCTCAAGCAAGAGGGTAAGACAGAAAGAAATTTCTGAACAAATAGGCTGTTCCCAGATGCTGTATCAAGGCACCTCAGTGGGAAGTCTGTGGGAAGGAAAAAGTGTGGCAGAAAACGCTGCACAACGAGAAGAGGTGACCGGACCCCGAGGAAGATTGTGGAGAAGGACCGATTCCAGACCTTGAGGGACCTGCGGAAGCAGTGGACTGAGTCTGGAGTAGAAACATTCAGAGCCACCGTGTACAGGCGTGTGCAGGAAATGGGCTACAGGTGCCGCATTCCCCAGGTCAAGCCACTTTTGAACCAGAAACAGCGGCAGAAGCGCCTGACCTGGGCTACAGAGAAGCAACACTGGACTGTTGCTCAGTGGTCCAAAGTACTTTTTTCGGATGAAAGCAAATGTTGCATGTCATTCGGTAATCAAGGTGCCAGAGTCTGGAGGAAGACTGGGGAGAGGAAAATGCCAAAATGCCTGAAGTCCAGTGTCAAGTACCCATAGTCAGTGATGGTCTGGGGTGCCATGTCAGCTGCTGGTGTTGGTCCACTGTGTTTTTATCAAGGGCAGGATGAATGCAGCTAGCTATCAGGAGATTTTGGAGCACTTCATGCTTCCATCTGCTGAAAAGCTTTATGGAGATGAAGATTTTATTTTTCAGCACGACCTGGCACCTGCTCACAGAGCCAAAACCACTGGTAAATGGTTTACTGACCATGGTATTACTGTGCTCAACTGGCCTGCCAACTCTCCTGACCTGAACCCCATAGAGAATCTGTGGGATATTGGGAAGAGAAAGTTGAGAGACGCAAGACCCAACACTCTGGGTGAGCTTAAGGCCGCTACCGAAGCATCCTGGGCCTCCATAACACCTCAGCAGTGCCACAGGCTGATTGCCTCCATGCCACGCCGCATTGAAGCAGTCATTTCTGCAAAAGGATTCCCGACCAAGTATTGAGTGCATAACTGAACAGAATTATTTGAAGGTTGACTTTTTTTTTTATTACAAACACTTTTCTTTTATTGGTCGGATGAAATATGCTAATTTTTTGAGATAGGAATTTGGGGTTTTCATGAGCTGTATGCCAAAATCATCAATATTAAAACAATAAAAGGCTTGAACTACTTCAGTTGTGTGTAATGAATCTAAAATATATGAAAGTCTAATGTTTATCAGTACATTACAGAAAATAATGAACTTTATCACAATATGCTAATTTTTTGAGAACCACCTGTATATATATATATTTGAATGTGCGTGTTTATGTATATGTATGTATGTGTGTATATGTGTGTGTGTTCATATGTATTTGTGTTTCTGTATGCTTGTTTGTATATCTGTTGTGTGTGCTTATACAGTATTTATCTGTGTGTATGTGTGTTTATACATGTTTGTTCTTTTGTATGCTTGTTTATATGTATGTTGTGTGTACTTATACAGTATTTATCTGTGTGCGTGTGTGTGTTTATATGTGTTTCTGTATGTGTGTTTATTTGTGTTAGTGTGTGTGTGTATTTATTTTAATGTATTTGTGTTTGTTGATATGTGTATTTGTGTTTGGGATGTATGCTTGTTTATATGCATTCCTTTATATGACTGATTTGTGTGCTTATATGTCTCTCTGAATGTGTGTTTATATGTGTTTGCATGTTTCTTTATATGTGAATTCATGTTTCTATATGCCTGTTTATATGTCTGTTGTGTGTGCTTATACTGTATTTATCTGTGTGTATATATATGTATGTGTGTTTATACATGTTTGTTCTTCTGTATGCTTGTTTATATGTATGTTGTGTGTGCTTATACTGTATTTATCTGTGTTTTTCAGTATGTGTGTGTGTGTGTGTTTATATGTGTTTCTGTATGTGTGTTTATTAGCATTAGTGTGTGTATATT
The DNA here is from genome assembly GCA_029574335.1 of Rana kukunoris. NCBI lineage: Eukaryota > Metazoa > Chordata > Amphibia > Anura > Ranidae > Rana > Rana kukunoris. The sequence goes on along the minus strand of CM056058.1, from coordinate 156,259,335 downwards.
TATTTAAATGTATTTGTGTTTGTTGATATGTGTATTTGTGTTTGGGATGATTGCCTGTTTATATGCATTCTTATATGCATTTGTTTATATGGGTGGTGTGTGTGTTTATATGTACAGTATATGTCTCTCTGTATGTGTGTTTATATGTGTTTGTGTGTTTGTTTATATGTGTATTCATGTTTCTATATGCCTGTTTATATGTCTGTTGTGTATGCTTATACTGTATTCATCTGTGTTTCTGAGTGTGTGTTTGTTTGTATGTGTTTGTGTGTTTATTTGTATTAGTGTGTGTGTATTTGTATATATTTGTGTTTGTTGATATGTGTGTTTTTGTGTTTGGGATGTATGCTTGTTTACATGTGTGTTTATGAGTATGTGTATCAGTATGCATGTTTATATGTGTGTGGGTATTTTTAGGTACTTGTAGGTGTATTTTTGTTTATATTTGTGTTTGCATATAGGTTTATATGTATTTGTATTTTTCTACTGGTATATGTGTTAATGTGTGTGTGGATGTGTGTGTTTGTGTTTATGTAGATGTGCTTATTTATGTGTGTGTGTGTTTGTTGATATGTGTGTGCTTTTGTGTATTTTTGTTTATGTATGTGTGTTTATATGTATTAGTGTGTGTGTGTGTGGATATGTTTGTTTATATGTTTATTTGTGTATCTGTTTGTGTTCATATTTGTGTATCTGTTTGTGTTTATATTTGTGTATGTGTCTCTGGTAAAGCTGGCCACGCATGTTACAATCTGATTGTATAACTTCCTTTATACTAGCATATACAATACAATGAGAAAAGTTAATAAAATAAATGACATCTTTTCAGCATTGATTACTGTAATCTGCAATTTCAATCAATAAGCAATTGCTTCCTACATTAAGAAGCGATCTATCTTGAGAAAAATCCAGTCAAAATTGTATTCATCAGTTTGGTACTATAGCATTTTATATTTTATATAATATATTGCTTACACCACCCAAGCCAATAAATTTGGAAATACACAACATCTGAGAATATGAACACTTTCTGGCTCTGCGTGGGCGGGGCAGTAAGTTGATGTGGAAGACTGGGAAAGGGGTGTGTGTGGGAAATTAGATCCAATTTGTAAGATTACACTTATAAAACATATAGTCAATCTGGGCTCTGTGTGGGCGGGGCAGTAAGTTCATATGGAAGACTGGGAAAGAGGGGTGGGTGGGAATTCAAGTTTGTTTTGTAAGATTACACTTACTCTTTAAACATAGAAAGCATATTGTCATTGTAGGCTCTCTGTAGGCGGGGCAGTAAGTTGATATAGAACAGGGATCCTCAAACTACGGCCCTCCAGATGTTGTAGAACTACACATCCCATGAGGCATTGTAACACACTGACATTCACAGACATGACTAGGCATTATGGGAATTGTAGTTCCTGAACAACTGGAGGGCCGTAGTTTGAAGACCCATGATATAGAAGACTAGGAAAGGGGGATAGGTGAGAACTTAGGTTTGTTTTGTAAGATTACACTTACCCTCTATAAACATATAAAGCCTATTGCTATTGTAGGCTTAGACAGTGCAGTAAGTTGATATTGAAGACTAGGAACGCGGTTTGAGAAGCAATTTATTAAAATGAAAAACTGGGAAAGAGAGGTGGGTGGGAATTCAGGTTTGTTTTGTAAGATTACAATTACCCTTTACGCATAGAAAGAATATTGTCATTGTAGGCTCTGAGTGGGTGGCAAAACGTTGATATAGAAGACTAGGAAAGAGGGGTGGGTGGGAATTCAGGTTTGTTTTGTAAGATTACACCTAGCCTTCAAACATAGAAAACCTATTGCCATTGTAGCCTCCACGTGGGCAGGGCAGTAAGTTAAAACAAAAGACTGGGAAAGAGGGGTGGGTGAGAATTCAGGTTTGTTTTGTAAAATTACACTTACCCTTTAAGCATAGAAAGCCTATCGTCATTGTAGGCTCTGCGTGGGTGGGGCAGTAAGTTTATATGAAAAACTGGGAAAGAGAGATGGGTGGGAATTCAGGTTTGTTTGGTAAGATTACACTTACCCTTTAAGCATAGAAAGCCAATTGTCATTGTAGGCTCTGCATGGGCGGGGCAGTAAGTTAAAATGAAACACTGGGGAAGAGGGATGGGTGGGAATCCAGGTCTGTTTTGTAAGATTACACTTACCTTTTAAAAATAGAAAACATATTGCCAATGTAGGCTCTGCGTGGGTGGGGCAGTAAGTTAAAACGAAAGACTGGGAAAGAGGGATGGGTGGGATTTCTGTTTTTATTTTGTAAGATTAAACTTACCCTTTACGCATATTAAGCATATTGTCATTGTAGGCTCTGCGTGGGCGGGGCTGCCGGGGCAGTAGGTTCAAATGGAAGTCTAGGAATCAGGGGTGGGTGGGAATTTAGGGTTTGTTTTGTAAGATTACACTTACCCTTTAAACATAGAAAGCCCATTGTCGTGGTATAAAATGAAAAAGGTGAAAAGAATATATATCCATACATTTTTGGTACGTTTTTACTATCATAATTCTTTCCCTTAATATTTTCAGTGTCGGGAGGAGTTCTAAATAATTGCTAGAAGCAGCTGTTTTCCAAATATGTTGTTTGAATAGATAGAGGTAATGTTAATGCTTCCCTAGAGACCCGGTGCGCACATGACGGTCTAAGTGAAAGATAAATTATTATAGCGCGCGGCTTCTATATTTTTCTACCTGTGTGTGTTTAGGAAAAAAAAAGAGGAAAAATAAATGCTTGTGTTACCGCTAATGGCAAAACGATTCAACGCATAGAAGAAAAATAATGAAACAAAGACTGATTATAAAAATGTTACATTTAAGCTAGCTATGAAAACAGAGATTTCTTTCCACGCGTTGCCCGGGGTGATATATTCCCTCCCCTCTTTTGTGTTCCACGCGGCTCCAGAGATGCTCCCCATAATTAGCATAGAGTGCCAACGGCACAGTACGCCAATAACGCGCTGACATTAGGAATAGGGAAGGGCGAGCGGGCAAACTGGCGGAGGGTCCGGCTTAGGTATTTGCGTTTGGAAAACGATCGGGAAGAGATGGTTTAATGGGGTTGTGCAGGTAATGACATCATTATCCGCACTGACTTGGGCAATGTCGAGGAAGGTACATTGTAATGGAGGCCGCCAGGAGAAACACAACACATCATAATGAATAGTAAATTCAACCTGCTTGTATCTTTAGGTAGAAAAGATACAAGTTATTTCAGCTTTGTAATCATTGCTATTTCAATAAATGTAATTCTTTTTTATAAGTACCCACATTTGACTCATTATCAGATTTACAGTCTCAGTACCGCATGTGAGAAGAAGAAGCAGTACAAGGAGCCAATCGGTGGATGTGTTGATGGCATGCTGATAGAAGGAGAGACCAGAGTAATACAGAGATGAGCTCTTTGTTGTACTGCTTCTCTTTTCACTGTCTAGTAATCGGTTCCTCCCCCCCAGGGACCTTCCACATTTTTTTTAACACTAACCTTTTTAAGCTGGTCACGTGACACTCAGGGTCCTGGTCTCCAGCACTGATCGGTCCTCAACGATGCAAAGACATGACAATATCAGCGCTGTTCTCTGGAGCATTGTATGTGAGTGCAAGGTGTTGTGGTTACACTCCTCAGGGGCAGGACCAGGGTACCCTTGCACTCACAGGATGTCCTCAGTATTTTTTCAGATGTCTTTAGGTCAGTCAGGAGATGCTCAGGGTCTTAATCTCATGTACTTAGTGGTCCTCAATGATGCAAATACATGATGACATCAGCACCGTTCTCTGGAGCAGTGTATGTGAGTGCAAGGCATTGTGGTTACACTCCTCAGGGGCAGGTACATGGCACTCTGCACTCACAGGATGCCCTCAATCTTTTTTTTATGTGTTTTCAGGCCAGTCACATGGTGCTCAGGGTCCTAATGTTCGGCACGAGCAATCCTCAATGATGCAAAGATGTGATGACATCAGCACTGTCCTCTGGAGCATTGTGTGTGAGCGCAAGGCATTGTGGTTACTACACTTCTCAGGGGCAGGTCCAGGGCACCCCCGCACTCACAGAATGTCCTCAGTCTTTTAATACTTACCCTTTTTAGATGTCTTTAACCTGGTCCCGTGACACTCAGGACCAGATTCTCATAGAATTCCGGCGGCGTAGCGTAAGCCATTTACACTACGCCGCCGCATCGTACTAGAGCAAGTGCTTTAATCTCAAAGCACTTGCTCCGTAGTTTTCGCCTGCGTCGCGTAAATCGCCCAGCGTAAACCCGCGCAATTCAAATGGGGCGGCTTGTATTTAAATTAAGCGCGCCCCCGCGTCGAACGAACTGCGCATGCGCCGGCCGGGGAAAAAGCCCAGTGTGCATGCTCCAAAGGACGTCACATTTTCTCAATGTAAACGACGTACGCCAGCCCCATTGAGAATCGACGTACGCAAACGACGTAAACGACGCACAACACGACGCGGTCCCGAGGCCATACTTAACATGGCATCCAACGGCACCCGACGGCATCTGACGGTACTTCGTAAGGTTACTCCACATAGAAGCTGGGGTAACCTTACGCGGACGAAAACGACGTACGCGACAACGGGGCGGCGTAAAAGCGATCGGGAATCGGCGTACTACCTCATTTGCATATGCAAATGAGAAAACAACGTAAAGGCCACCTAGTGGCCGGAGTTGTCATTACATCTACGATCCGCAAGTGTAATGGTTTTACACTTGTCGGATGTAGAAGCGTATCTATGCAAAAGTGATGCTAAGCATCACTCGCATAGATACAAGCCAAAAAAAACGGCGATACGACGGGGTATCTGAGATACTCCGTCGTAACGCCGCTGAGAATCTGGCCCTCAGTGTCCTAATTTTCAGCACTGAGCGGTCCTCAATTATGCAAAGACAGGATGACATCAGCACCATTCTCTGGAGCATTGTATGTGAGTGCAAGGCACTGTGGTTACACCCCTGAGGGGCAGGTCCATGGCACCCTGCACTCACAGGATGTCCTCAACTTTTTTTTCCAGATGTCTTCAGGCCAGTCACATGGTGCTCAGGGTCCTAATCTCCGGCACTGAGCAATCCTCAATAATGCAAAGACATGATGACATCAGCTCTGTTTTTTGAAACATTGTATGTGAGTGCAAGGTGCTGTGGTTACACCCCTCAGGGGCAGGTCCTGGGCACTCTGCACTCACAGGATGTCTTCAGTCTTTAGGGTTAAATATTGCTCATTTGAACTGGAACATAGAGGACATCTAGTGGTGGAAAGGAATTACTGCAAGGGATGGAGATGTGTATTGAAGACTTACACTTACAGAATATCCTCAGTCTTTTAATACTTACCTTTTTCAGATGTCTTTAAGCTGTTCACGTGATGCTCAGGATCCTAATCTGCAGCGTTGAGCAGTCCTCAATGCATAGACATAATGGCATCAGCATTGTTTAGTGGAGCATTGTATGTGAGTGCAAAGTGCTGTGGTTACACCTCTCAGGTGCAGCTCCAGGGCACTCTGCACTCACAGGATGTCCTCCGTCTGTAGGATTAAACGATGCATGGGCATCAATCGAACGGGAAGATAGAGGACATCTAGTGGTGGAAAGGATTTACTGCAAGGGATGGAGATGTGTATTGAAGACTTAGGCCGCGTACACACGAGGGGATATGTCCGCTGAAAACGGTCCGATGGACCGTTTCAGCAGACATCTCCGCTCGTGTGTATGGGCTAGCGGACAGATTTCTCCACCCGACAGATTTCAAAGCATGCTTTGAAATCTATCCGGTGGGAATCTGTCCGCCCGACATGTCTGCTGGTTAGTACACTTACCAGCAGACATGTCGGCCCCCACCGCCGCCGCGCCGCTGCCGAATGGATTCGGCGCATGCGCGGAAGTGTTTTACTTCCTGGTGCGGTGACGTGGCGATGACGCGGCGGCGTCAACGTCACCGCCGCGTCACCACTACGTCACCGCGCCGTCCGGCGGCGGGGAATTTGATCCGATGGTGTGTACACGCCATCGGATCAAACTCCCGATCGGACATATCCGATGGAAATGGTCCGCGGACCGTTTTCATCGGATATATCCGATCGTGTGTACGCCGCCTTAGGCCGCGTACACACCGTTTTGATCGGATTTGTCTGCTGGGATATATTGGTTTGATCGTGTGCACACGATAAAACCAAAATCCCCGCGGACAGACAGCGCGGTGAAGTTGACGCCTCCACGTCACCGAACCTGGAAGTAAAATACTTCCACGCATGCGTCAAATCCATTCGACGCATGTACGGGCAGATATGTCCGCTGGTTAGTGTACTAACCAGCGGGCATGTCGGACGGACGGGTTCCCAGCAGACAAATTTTAAAGCATGCTTTAAAATTTGTCTGCTGGAAAAACCTGTCTGCTCGCCCGTACACACGATCGAATTTGTCTGCTGAAACGGTCCGTCGGACAGTTTTCAGCAGATAAATTTGATCGTGTGTACGCGGCCTAACACTCACAGGATGTCCTCAGTCTGTAGGATTAAATGATGAGGGGCATTATTTGAACTGGAAGATAGAGGACAGAGGACATCTAGTGGTGGAAAGGAATTACTGCAAGGAATAAAGATGTATATTGAAGCCAAGTAGTATAGAAGCTGCTGGAGGACTATTTATTTAGGCTTTGGGCAGGTCCATTGGAATTTCGTAGTAAATGCACAAAAAGCATGAAAAAAAAATGTCTGTATCCAATATTTCTTCCTTACTTTGCATAAAGCATTTACAAAAGAGGAAAGAAAAATGATAAAGTAAACTACACGTACATGACAGCAGCTATGCATTACATCATACAGGCACATAGCAGGCAGATCTTGCAGGCACTAGCTGATTTAACCCACCAGCAGCTGTATGTACACGGACCCCTTGAAGACTCATACAATGGGCCAGATTCTCTAAGAAAATCGTCGGCGTAGCGTAAGCCATTTACACTACGCCGCCGCATCGTACTAGAGCAAGTGCCGTATTCTCCATGCACTTGCTCCGTAGTTTGCGGAGGCGTAGAGTAAATCGCCCAGCGTAAGCCCGCGTAATTCAAATGCGGTGGCTTGTATTTAAATTAAGCGCGCCCCCGCGTCGAACGAACTGCGCATGCGCCGGCCGGGGAAAAAGTCCAGTGCGCATGCTCCAGCTCACGTCAGAAAGCGTCGTTGAAACCGACGTCAAAACGACGTGATCGTCACTACGCAATGCCCTATTAGTTAGTAGAACGACGTAAGCGACGGAAAAAGCCGACGCTGACCCAACGCCATACTTAACATGGCATCCGACGGCACCTGACGGCATCCGACGGGACTTCGTAAGGTTACTCCACATAGAAGCTGGGGTAACCTTACGAGTTCGTAAACAACGTACGCGACGACAGGGCGGCGTAGAAGCGATCGGGAATCGGCGTAGTAGCCTCATTTGCATAGGCAAATGAGAAAACAACGTAAAGGCCACCTAGTGGCCGGAGTTGTCATTACAACTACGATCCGCAAGTGTAATGGTATTACACTTGTCGGATGTTGAAGCGTATCTATGCCAAAGTGATGCTAAGCATCACTCGCATAGATACGAGCCAAAAAAAAACGGCGATACGACGGGGTATCTGAGATACTCCGTCGTAGCGCCGCTGAGAATCTGGCCCAATGTATTCAAGCGAGTGGTCAAATAGCCGGCCGCGTGGTGCAAAGTACGTCTGAAAAATATTGCATCTGCATCTGTCTGGACAAACGTGATAAGGAAGTCGTGGAACGCCACTTCAGATATCCAGTAATACGCAAAATACGATTGTTGTCGCACCAAACAAAAAAGACAAAAAAAAAAAAATTGTTCCTTTGCTTTATCTTCAAACGTACATCCATTAAACATCATCATACCCTGTAGAATTTTTTCTTTTTTTTTCCTTTCCCAACTTCTTGTATCTAATTTTAGGGGTTGAAAAAGACATTAGAATGGATGGGTAGCCGGCTCGCTACTGTCGAATGTCTGATTCAACATCTGCTTTGTATTCCGTAATGAGTAACAAGCCACAAACAAACTCATATTTCAAACCTTGCGCTGCAAATCCATAAACTTCCGCACAGCCCTACCCGCTTAATAATTCCGAGGCGCTGCTGCCAACCAAATTTTTCTTAATGCACAGACATTTGCATATATTTTCTTGAATTTTATGGAAGAGTTCTTATGGAATGAAGATTTACTGGTCTTTTGGCACTAAAAATATGACATTTTATCATTCGTCGGAGCTTGGCTGTAGTCAACTTTCATTGTCTCTCTTTTTTGTTCTTAATTTGTTTTTTTGTTCAGTTTTTTTTTTTTTCATTTTAATGCAGATTGGTAGATGAAAGATCAGAACGGTTTTGAAGGGAACAGGTAGGCAGGCGAGCTGAGGAACGCAGAGCTTTGATGGTTACTCATAATATAACAAGGATATGTTCTGAAGGAGGTAAATGTCTGGTGGGGCAATTTTGTTAGTCAGCGTAGGATTTCTTATTTTTTTTTTCTCCGTACATCAGTTAGGTTTCGGCTGCAAGCTGGTTTGACAACCGCCAACGTCGAAGGGGCTCGGAGCTGAAAGCATTGGGTTTGCAGGAGAGTGAGATAAGAAACATTTTTCGTTGTGAGCTCTGGGCTGTTTAACGTTTTCAGAGCTGAGAGATCGGTATACATCAAAAAACCAAAGGAAAATAATCGATCAGGGCCAAAAGGCAAGGCCAACATGGATGCCAAATTGGCAGAGGTCTTGTGTGCTCAGTTCAGGTCAACCACGCTGCTTCTTCTTCTGCTTTTAAAGAGAACCTCCATATAAGAAGGTGATGTTTGTCAGGGATACCCTGATCATTTCCAGGGGAGCTTTGCAACTCTTATATAGTCAGTCTGCTCAGGTTACCTTAAAGCAGTGGTTCTCAACCTGGGGGCCGGGACCCCCTTGGGGGTCAAATTATGATTTGCCAGGGGTCACCAAATCCTGGGCTGTTCCTGAAGCCTGCACCACTCTCCCAGCTGTCCTTGGAGCCTGTAGTTGCCCAGCCGGGCTGTTCCTAGAGCACACAGCTGACCACTTAGCCTCTTTGCAGCCACTCATTCAGTAAATGGCATAGCTGGGGGGCAGAGACTAGAGGTCAGCTGACTAGTGAGGAATGTGAAGTGGAAGGGGCTGGAGGAGACCCCATGTCCCGATTTCGGCATAGGTGTCACTGCTACAGAAGACCACAAAGTCGGAGACACATTGAGTAACACTACCTGTGATTATAGTTGCTATTAAAAGTCCCCACTACAGTTCTCAGATCAGCACATGACCTTGATCAAGAGCACCTAAGTTGGCTGATCAGATCTCCAACCAGTATTGGTACTCATCCCATTCCCCCCACCCCCACCAAGGAGTAAGAGAAGGAATTAAAATATAGAATACATGGAAAAGAGAGAAAAAGAGGGGGAGGAAGAAAAAAAAGATAAAGAACAAGAAAGATGACTAGAGAGAGGGATGGGGGAAAAATAAATAAATAAATAATAAGGATAGAGAGGGATAAAAAGGGAAAGAAAGGAGAACAAAGAGAAAGAGTGATACATCCTAAAATTTATTATAAGGGGTTTGTTTCAATACTGTGGACGGGAGCGCTAAATATCTGTGGGTTAGGGGCGCAAATTACTTGTCTTGCCTTGTTCTGACAACCCACGCTACGCAAATAATTTTACTGTTAGGGGTCCCCACAACTTGGGAAATTTTATCAAGGGGTCACGGCACTAGAAAGTTTGAGAACCACTGCCTTAAAGGCATGGTCCAGTCAAAATGCAAACTTTGAGGGGTACATTTTTACATCTGTAGCACCCTCCTATGTAGGTACTAGAGAAAGTATTGTTTTTGGCTTTCTCTGCTTAACAGGGGGGCTGTTAGGTAACGTTAGGTGCTCTCTGCCTACCAGGGAGCAGTGATCCATTCACCATTGATAGGGTCTGCTCAGTGTGCTTAGATGCTTCTCATGTTGTCTGTGTGTTTCACACTGCGCATGCGCATCTCGGATGTTATGCGCCATGACCCATGGAATCAGTTGCCCTGTGAGCCCCACACCTGCCTTAATTAGCCGTCCGAGCACAGCTGCAAACTCTTTGCACTGGGCGTCGCAGTTTGGCTGATGGGCACTTTATATAGCAGCAGAGGAACTAGTCATTTGCTATCCAGCAACTTGCTGGACAACATGACGGTTCCTCTGCATCCATCTTCCCAAGGTAAAAAACGTTTCATTTTATTTTTATTTTATTGTCTTCATATCAATCACAGCTACCACATTATCAGTTTCCCTGCTGGTTTTGGTTATCTACATACATTCAGTTTCATACTTACAGGAACACAAAAAACACCTGCCTTAATTAGCCGTCCGAGCACAGCTGCAAACCCTTTGCACTGGGCGTCGCAGTTTGGCTGATGGGCACTTTATATAGCAGCAGAGGAACTAGTCATTTGCTATCCAGCAACTTGCTGGACAACATGACGGTTCCTCTGCATCCATCTTCCTAAGGTAAAAAACGTTTTATTTTATTTTCTTCATATCAATCACAGCTACCACATTATCAGTTTCCCTGCTGGTTTTGGTTATCTACATACATTCAGTTTCATACTTACAGGAACACAAAAAAAAAAAAAAAAAAAAAAAAATGTCCTTTTTAATCAACTCCTTAATACTCAACCTTTAAACGCCACCTATTGAGCATTTTTTGCTATAACATCTAAATATCCCCATTGAACGCCATCTATTGAGCAATTTTTGCTATAACATTTAACTATATATGGTTTAACCACATTAATATAACATGGATATTTTTACTTACATACATTGTACATATTTACTCATTATTTCTTATTACTTTTGTACACTTCCAGCCTAATACGAGCCTCTCCATCGCTATTTACTAGGTAAGCCATACCATATCCCTCCAAGAAAATGTTATAAAACACAATGTTATAAAACACAATTTATTTCACATTTTATTATTACAACTATGTCCATAAATATTAACACACATCATTACAACTTTAGGCTCCAATGTCCTCTGATTCCAGCAGCATATTTATATCTGGCAACAACACACCCTGCTCACAATTCTGCTCTGTCGTCAGTGGCCAGGCCAGCAGACTCGGATAATCCGGAAACCCATGCTTTTAAATACATGATCTACTGACTTGAAGTACCATACAGTTCACTGTAAGTACTTCAGTATTAATCTATATAACAACATCATCAACATTATTAGGATTATCCTGATCATTTCCCATACATTTTTAGAGCTGTGAATCCTGGAATACCCCTGAAGAAAGGGACTATGTCTCCCTGAAACGTCGGGACCACACAGGGCATCACATCACACAGCAATATATGTTGAACTATATTTCATTATTTTGTATTTTTTGTATTTGTTATAGATCATGTAATCAACTTTTATCTGATACTTCTTCAATAAATTATATTGTAATACTATGTTTTCTCTAACTACATTTGACACACCACAGTGCCTTTAAAGTCCGACTAGGGGGCTTTGCCTTTATTCTTTTTGATTTCTCATTTGGATGTGGCACTTTAGAAAATCAACTCTGATAATCCTCTTCTTGTGTTTCACACTGGTCCAATAGGATGAGGCATTTGGGAAGAGAAGATAACCTCTCAGATGTAATCAAAGAGCCTCCTTACTGAATCCAAACCATGGGTGCCGGCAAAGCAATGGTAATGCAAAAATACAAAAGGGAACTTGGACAGTCGCACTCCAAAAACGTTCCTTTTATTAAAATAGGTCACCAAAAATACATGCCACACCAAAAATCAGAACAAACTGACGCATTTCGCACTGTAGCTCATAACTCATAGCTAAGGCATTTTGGACAGTGGGAGGAAACCTGACAAATGGGAGCATAGGCATAGTAACAGCCCTGGCCATTGGCAGAAGGAGGTGCCTCAAGGCATGCTGGGTGACTGTTTATATGCCACATGTGCTCGGTAGGGATGAGCTCCGGCACGTTTGTACAGTCCAATTTACAGCCATCGCTCCTTTGCAGCAAGAAAAAGAGGTTTGCATCAGATTATACACCGAAGAAATTGTTCTAATATAACCAAGGATAAAAGAATGCTAATGTACAGATTTCTAAAGATGTCACACAGATGTAAATGTCAGGAAATTAAAGGTTGGGGGGAAAATCTGAGAATTTTATGGGGACCTTTTAGTAACTTTAACAACTCTTTGTGAAAAAAATTCCTGACATGCCACAATATACAACCACGGTATGACTTCTCAAAAAAGCTCCAACCGCTATTACTATAAAGCCATACTCGAGCGTCACTCCATTGACGTTCCCTAGGCTTAGATGATGTCATCAGTCTGCTGCAGGCAAGAGAAAGTATTTCCCCAGTCTCCTTTCCCTAGGGATCAAACTGAAACATTGTACCAGGATAAACATAAATGTGTTATCTCTGAGCAGTGGCATCTCCAGCTTTCATATTTTTGGGGGACACATGGGGGGACAGGGAAAAAAGTAGGGGGGCCAACTATAAAGTGCAATTATATATATTTCCTGGGGCCCTTTACTTCTGTTGTGGGGCCCTTTATTACGATCCCGCAACTAGACCCTTTTACATGTTTTGCAGTGAGCCTCCTTCCTACTGTATTGGGGCCCACCCAGGATGGCAGAAAACAAGAGGTATGTCACCAGCACAGTCCTTGTTGAAGTTGCTCTCCTCCCTGCCAATAAGGATGCAGGGAAAAGGAGCAGATCGGGTGGCCGTGGCTATGCAAGCGGCTCTCGCATTATTCATTGCACAGTGTCAGTGAGCAGAGGTTGGGGGAGTAATCCCCCACAGGAGCTGTCAGGGACACTCTGCCTCTCAGAAGAGCCTGTGTCGACTCGGTGGCGACCCAAGCAAGATGCGGGACACCCACTACATATAGAAACTGTAACTGAGTGACCCGTGACGCCCAGAGACTTTTGAGGGATGGGGAATACTCCTGTGCCAGCGGCACTAAGGACTCTTGGGTCTAAGGTCACCCAGTGCCCCTTTTGGGCATAGGGTGGCTAATAAATGATAAATCATGTATTACAGGATATCTTGAGATATTACAAGTGTTGGTTTATTCTGACCCTACCGGTCAATAAGAGTGACTCATTCCTCTGTATAACAGGCTGTTAAGGTGTTAAGTGAGGCTGGCTCCTGAAAGACATGCCATTGTCTATTGTATGATGCCAATACTGTGTTGTATCTATTGTAACTGATTACGTCAATTATGTTTAGGAGAACTTGTCAAGCTATATGCGGAGCTAGGCTGTCTGGATAATGCATTCTGTTACAATTAGAAATTATCTCAAAGAATGTGATTGAAGCCCCCCCATGGTGTGATGTGTGGGTGGAGAGTTCATTGTTCCTGTGATTAACTTTAACATGCTGTACTGTATATAAGAAAGCTAAGTGTACCATTAAAGCGTTCATACATTTTGAAACCAGAGTATAGAGCTGTGAGTCTCACTTTCTGGGGAATTGATATGGATCGCGTCTGCTGGTTTGTCGGTGTGTCAGATAAGCTGTCTTGGGTTGATGGAAGGTCGTAATCGGTGGTGACTGTTACAGAAACAAAAGGTGTTTTAATTGGGGGGGGGGGGGCACATGGTGGGGCACAGCATAATAGTGATGCCACTGTCTCTGAGCTGAAGTCCAGAAAGTAGATGGTGACCTTGGATGATGCCTTGGATGAACAACAATGGATCCATACCTCTGGAGAGAAAAGCCGAAGAAGAAATTGACAGGTGGACTACCATCATCTCTATAAGAGGCAATACATATCTGACGTGTTACAATATGTAGGCAACAGTTTCCTATAACTTGTGAAAATATAATTTGACAAAGGTCCAACTATCCATCTGAACGTACAGTAGGTTGTTTCTAAATATCCACTCTGATACATTTTCTTCGAGTACAATTGTGGTTGAGCCAAGACATCACGTCTGCTAAAACAATATATAGATGAGCTTTTTAAAGCTTCCAACCTTGAAATGTTTTAAGGATTGTTATGATGGATGCCCAAGTTCTGATGTTTTGACGGCTACAGATCTATGAGAGTAAGGTCATTCTATAATGTTAAAGATTTCTGCACATCTTTTCTAAAAGCCATCCGGGAAGCCTCCAAATCAAAGATGGCTTCCAACAGTCCAGGAGCTTTCCAAAGGGATGGCTTGGGGAGTATCACTCAGACAGGGTTTGAGTCAACACCTTGGCAAAGGGGATTGCAGCTTGCTCAGTCTGTTTTCTATGACACCTTCTAGAATTAACAGAGTCACACAAGCTCGGAGGTCCTTAGAATAGGGTAATATTTTATGCAGGTGGCACAGAACCCTGATCACCTGACTCCAACCGACTATATAGGCTCTCCCAGCAAGCCGAAGGATTCAAGAAAACCCCTGCCCATTGGCTGAGATACCTCATAAACCCATAACTTGACCTTGAGTTACCCTTCTCAGATCTAGTACCCCGGCCACCTAGTGGTAGAAGAGAAAAGTGCAACAAGGCCAAACTTAGGGATAAATCAATGGATCTCTAACAATCAACCAGGATAACTACCCCTGGCAAGTAAATTTGTAAGGAGCAACCCTACCTAAACTCCAGGGCGCTACAACTACATTTCTAACAGCATCAATACCTTAAGTTAACAATTAAGATAATGCTATGGGTCCAGGACTATCTTTCCACTCACCTCAGCCATTGGAAAGAGTCCAATGTCACCCAGGCAGTGACACTAGAAAAGGAACTCTGCAGTCCAGAAGAAAGAAAACTCAGAACATCTCAAGTCCTATGACTGCAAATTCAGGTAAGTAAAAAGGGACTTTTATGTAGTTTTTCTACAGTAGGCAACCAACATTTTCAGAAGTAGGTCGGCAACAGCCGCCTCCACGTAGTTCTGAGTAGCGGCATACTTTAACCATTGGCCAAACAGCTAGTGGGAAAAACATACTTCTTCAAGCAGCGTCCTTCTGCCGCAGTACGTTTCCAATACAAATCACACTCCCGTCCCTTGTGCTGGGATTTATTTGATGCCATGAATAGAGAAGAACTGTAAATCTTCGGGTTGGCATGAAGTAAAATATTTTACACCTGAAAAATGTGTATCTCTTTCATGCATCCGATATAAGTGTGAATATTTAAAGGGGATTTATCATTCCGAGCAGAGGCTCCTCGAACAGACCTGACAGAGTTCCCGAAAGTGATAAAAGCGCAGAAAAATATCCACATTGGCACCGAACAGATCTCCTCGGCTACAGAATATTATTGAAGTGCTGAGTAATAACAACGCAAGAGAATTTGTTTGCAAAAAAGAAAGAAGAGGAAAGCGTGCAGTTCTGTAAGAAAGTATTGAGGTCGCTGCGGCTTGGTAGAAAGAGCACAAGGGGCGAGACTGCTTTGTCTTGTATTTTTATTTGCCCAAATGTTTTATTCTTTTTTAAACGGTATCTAAATCTGTAATAAAATATACTGCAGCTTATCAGTCCAGTGCTATGCTGTTTTTTTTACACAGTAATTCTATCACTAACAGTGGCGGCTGCTCTATTTGGGGCGCAGGGGTGCCGCCCGCTAATCCATGCGCCCGGCCCCTAATCTACATGCAGAGCGCCATACGCATGGATTTCAATGTTTTTTGTTTTTTTTTAAGCACATGCTTAGAGCCTGAGGCTCTAATTTAGGGTTGCTACCTGTCGGGGATTCAACCGGATAGTTCAGATTTTGCATCATGTGTCCGGGTTTCAGTCCGCCTGATTCAGACAGGAATATGGCTCAGAACAGGGCCTGAAAGCAGAGTGAGGGAGCACTATTCATGCCACATTACCATTATCTTTGGAGCACTCAAATGTGTCCAAGGTCTGCTACAATTTTATAGTGTATGCTAAACAGAAAAAACGTGTTTGCTAAGTGTTCGGTTTTGGCTTAAATAAAAAAAGTGGCAACCCTGGCTTTAAAAAGAGTGGGCTCATTAGAATTAATATTTGCTAATGTTTTTCTGCTTCTCTGCTTGATAGGGTAAGGGGGCTGAAACCATGGAACGGTGCTCGGAGGTAGGAAGGAGGTGGAACCAAGGGATGGTGCTTGGATGTGTGTATGAGGTGGAACCGAGGAACAGTGATTGGAGGAGGGTAGGGGGTGGATCCAAGGAACGCTGCTCGGATGTGGGTAGGGGGTAGAACCAAGGGACGGTGCTTGGAGGTGGGTAGGGGGTGGAACCAAGGAACGGTGATTGGAGGTGGGTAGGGGGTGGAACCATGAAACGGTGCTTGGATGTCGGCAGGGGGTGGAACCAAGGAACGGTGCTTCGATGTGGGTAGGGGGAAGAACCAAGGAACAGTGATTGGAGCTGGGTAGGAAGTGGAACCATGGAATGGTTCTTGGATGTGGGTAGGGGGTGGAACCATGGAACGGTGCTTGGATGTCGGTAGGGGGTAGAACCAGGGGATGGTGCTTGGATGTGGGTATGGGGTGGAACCAAGGAACAGTGCTTGGATGTGGGTAGGGGGTGGAACCATGGAACAGTGCTTGGATGCCGGTAGGTGGTGGGACTAAGGGATGGTGCTTGGATGTGGGTAGGGGGTGGAACCAAGGAACAGTGCTCGGATGTGGGTAGATGGTGGAACCAAGAAACAGTATTTGGAGGTGGGTAGGGAGTGGATCAAAGGAATGGTGCTTGGATGTGGGTAGGGGGTGGAATCATGGAACGGTGCTTGGATGTCGGTAGGGGGTGGAACCAAGGGATGGTGCTTGGATGTGGGTAGGGAATGGAACCAAGGAAGGGTGCTTGGAGGTGGGTAGAGGGTAGAACGAAGGAACAGTGCTCGTTAGGGGGTGGTGGCTGAAATCATGGAACGATGGTCGGAGGTGGGTAGGGGGTGGAGACAAGGGGTGACTGGGAAGGGAGGAGTTCCTGCACCTATTCTCTGAGAAAAAAAGCCCTGGAAAAAATTCTCAACAATTTTATTTGGGTACAGCGTTTCATGACCGTGCAATTGTCAGTTAAAGTAACTCAGTGCCATATTTCCAGAAATGACCTGTTAATTAATGGGGGGGGGGGAGTTACCCTCCGGAGGAAGTGGTTATGGAACACATCGAAGTTGCTAGTGCAGAAAACACTAGATGTCCTCACCATGAACAACCTTTTAATTTTGTTATTGTATGTATGGTTGACCATCAAACCATTTATAGAGAACCCCCCCCCCCCCCAAGTAGCGTATAAACTCTATTTATTTTGTTTTATGTGCTACATTAGAGAAGCCTTCCTCTCTGCGGCGTGGTATCCGCGTTATCCGCCGTTGTTGACTTTCCACACGTGTAGTTAAAACCCCTGACTTGACAAATGAGATGTGACCTTGAAGTAAATTTGCCTATTATCTAGGAGCTAGGCAAGCAGATATTAAAAATGGACTTCATTTATTTTATGAGGAGTTGGGGCATGTCAAGCTGCTTATAATTAGTAATAAACTTATCTTTGCTCCACTACTCTTTACACTGTTTGTATTTTTTATTGATGCCTCCGCGCTCATGTAACTATCATTCAGAGATGAGCGTATTGGAGTTATTTAGAGACTAGGTCTCGTAGCCTTGGCGGTTTAATTTCCCGTTGTAATGTAAATAAATTGTTCTTTATTTTCTTGTTATTTTTTTGGCGTTCGCACGTTAAAGGGACACTCCGCTAAGAAAGTGAAGGAGAAGGGGAAGGAGAATATTGCAGTATGTCCATAATCCATTCCACCACTAGAGATGAGTCCACTCCTGGAAAGGGAGATCGGTTGTGGTTCGGCCAAACTTTATACAAAATGTGCCAACCAGAAGAGCTTACCGCGAGCCTGAATCCAGGTTTCTGGCTCCGCTAAACAGTTCTTTCTGTGATAATTGGTATTCCGAGTGGTGCTTGAAGGTAATACACAACAGTGGCCCATATCTGGATTCTCTCTCCTCCTGGTCTCTTTTTTAAGTGACAGCTAAAGGTAGGATCAACCAGGGATTTTTCACTCTACACCATGGGTCTCCAAATTGCAACCCGCCGGCCGCATGCCATTCGTTTACCTTTATCTGGCCCTTGAGGCACTATTTCTCCCACTGACACCAATGATGGGACACTATTCCTCCCACTGACACCAAGGATGGGACACTATTCCTCCCACTGACACCAATGATGGGACACTATTCCTCCCACTGACTCCAATAATGGAGCACTATTCCTCCCACTGACACCAATGATGGGAAACTATTCCTCCCACTGACACCAATGATGGGACACTATTCCTTCCACTGATACCAATGATGGGAAACTATTCCTCCCACTGACACCAATGATGGGAAACTATTCCTCCCACTGACACCAATGATGGGAAACTATTCCTCCCACTGACACCAATGATGGGACACTATTCCTTCCACTGATACCAATGATGGGAAACTATTCCTCCCACTGACACCAATGATGGGAAACTATTCTTCTCACTGACACCAATGATGGGACACTATTCCTCCCACAGATACCAATGATAGGACACTATTCCTCCCCCTGAAACCAATGATGGGACACTATTCCTCCCACTGACACCAATGATGGGACACTATTCCTCCCACTGACACCAATGGTGTAATTTGTGTTAATATTGTTAAAGTTCTTGATGTTAATATTTATTTGTGTAACTTAAAGGAGTTGTAAAGGCAGAAGGTGCATTCTATGCATTAAGATAAAAAGCCTTCTGTGTACAGCAGTCCCTCTTAGCCCCCCCTAAGGCCGTGTACACACGATCGGTCAAAACCGATGACAACGGACACGATCGGTCAAAACCGATGAAAACGGACACGATCGGTTAACTAACCGATGGTGTGTAGGCACATCAGACCATCAGTCAGCTTCATCGGTTAACCCAAGACAACGGTCCTTCAGACCGTTCTCATCGGATGGACTGAACGTGTGTACAAGACCTTATACTTACCTGAGGTCACTCTCTGTCCAGCGATGTCCACGAGTGTCTCAGCTGTCCAAGATTCTCCCTCTTGATTGGCTAAGACACAGCAGTGGTGCCAATGGCTGCCACTGCTGTCAATCATAGTCAGCTAGCCAATCAGGGGAGAGAGAGGGCAGGGGCAAGGCCGGGTCGGGGGCTCCTTGTCGGAATGGACACAGGGAGCTGTGACTCGGCTCGGGGGTTTCCCCCATAGCAAACTGCTTGCTGTGGGGGCACTGAACAGGAGGGAGGGGCCAGGATCACAAAAGAGAGACCCTAGAAGAGGAAGATTGGGGCTGCTCTGTGCAAAACCATTACACAGAGCAGGTAAGTATAACATGTTTGTTATTTTTATAGGGAAAAAAATGACTTTGCAATCACTTTAATTCTGCATAAAACATTTACCAGTGTCATTTCATGAGATAAGTTACGAGGGCGTGTTTAGGGGTGGGATTATGGGTGGGGCAGTGTAGGGGTTGGGCGGGACAGCTGGTGGCGAGTAATTCTTAAGGCCTGGCTAAGTAGCTCAATTTTTTGTTTTTTTCTGCCCACTGCTACAGTTTAGAGGCGCATTTTGGTAGAATTTTGTCACAATTTATCCAGGATCAAAACTAAAATAATAATTCCTGCTTCTATGTTAGGAAGATTTTTTTTTTCTTGCCTGCTCTTTTGTTTCTTTCTGCATCACAAAGGTTATATTCCACAAGAACGACCAGGGAAGATTCATGGCCGCAAACCAAGCGCCTACGAAGAGCCAAGCCCACACTCTCTGTATTGAGATGGAGTTTATATATGAGTAACATATATTATTCACTTATATTGATCGGCGCAGGCGATCAATGTGGACTGCTAAGCATACAGATTCAGCTCCGTCCTTCCCTTTATCTTACATGTGCTAGAGAACAAGAACATCGATAGTCACAACTTTTCACATGTAGATAGCGCTTTATCACCTTCCTGCTACATGGAACCGCCGAGCGACCCGTTTCACCTTTATGCGCGGACGCACTTTTGTCTTCCAACAGTTGAATATTGACCTTAGCTGAATGCTTGAATCTTTAGGGTCTTCTTATATTTATTTTGTATTATTTTGTGATTATTTTGTTACTTTGTTATTTATTTCTTAAAATCTTATTATTTTTTTATTTATCTTTTTTTATTGCTTTAAAGGGGCTGTAAAGGAAAAAAAATGTTTTCATAATAAGCATCCTTTACCTGCAGACTTTCCTCTTTTCACTTCCTCATTGTTTGTTTTTGCTCAGAAGTTTCTCTATTTCTTCTCTGTTCTGTTCACTTCCAGCTTGTCTGATTGTTACTCACCACCGTGAAAGGGGGCTTTACTGCGGTGGTCAGTGACGTGCTCGCCCCCTCCTGGGAAGTACATCTGTGCAGCAGAATGCTCTCTACGTGTTGGAGACTTCAAGGAGGTGTGAATTACTGGGCGTGCCGCAATGCATACTTGGAAATGTAGTTCTTACATGAACGAGCGCCGCAAACCAGGAAGTGAATGAGAGAACAGAAACTAGAACTCCGGAGGTGATATAGATGAAAGAATTTAATAAGTATTTACTTGTTTGTTAACAGAATCATTACACTATTCTGTCTGTCTACCTTGCAGACATTCATTTTAGGCGCGGGCACTCTGTTGTCCTCTAATGCCGGTCAGAATTTCCGACAACAAATTTTAGATTTGAGCTTTTGGTCGGATATTCTGACCGTGTGTAAGCTCCATCGGAGATTTGCTGTCGGAATTTCCAACAACAAAATGTTTAAGAGCTGGTTGTCAATTTTCCCGACAACAAAAGTCCTTGTCGGAAATTCCGACGCACAAAAATCCTTACGCATTCTCGGAATCAATGCGACGCATGCTCAGAATCATTGAACTTAATTTTCCTCAGCTCGTCGTAGTGTTATACGTGACCGCGTTCCTGACGTTCGGAATTTCCGACATCATTTGTGTGACCGTGTGTGTATGCAAGACAAGTTTGATCGAACAATCCGTCCGGAAAAAATCCACGGATTTTGTTGTCGGAATGTCCGGTCGTGTGTACGTGGCATAGCATTTGAATATTGAGCTAAGTTGAATGGTTGAATCTTTAGGGTCTTCTTATATTTATTTTGTTATTATTATTTTGTTATTATTTTGTTACTTTGTTATTTATTTCTTAAAATCTTATTTTTTATTTATCTTTTTGTATTGCTTTTATTTTTAAAGTTTTAATTTGTTACTTTTTTATTTTTCAATTTACCACCTTTAAGAGCGGACACTCTTTTGTCTTCTAACAATTGACTATTGACCTTAGTTGAATAGCTGAATCTTAAGAGCCGGTTCACACTGGGGCGACTCGTCAGGCGACTCAGCCGCCTGAAAAGTCGCGTCCCATTCTATGCAATGGAACCGTTCTAATAGGAGCGACGCAAGTCACTCCGACTTACTAAAAGGTTCTTGTACGACTTCGGGGGCGACCTGCATTGACTTCTATACAGAAGTCATTTTGCAAGTCGTCTCTGAAGTCGTCTTCATGACGCCTTGCCGAGTCACCCCCGAAGTCGTGCCGCCCCCCAGTGTGAACCGGCTCTTAGGGTCTTCTTATATTTTATTTGAGCGACATGGATGAGCGAGTTTGGGGTGGAGGAACGTG
The DNA here is from genome assembly GCA_029574335.1 of Rana kukunoris. Taxonomy (NCBI): domain Eukaryota; kingdom Metazoa; phylum Chordata; class Amphibia; order Anura; family Ranidae; genus Rana; species Rana kukunoris. The sequence goes on along the minus strand of CM056058.1, from coordinate 156,237,673 downwards.
ACTGGCCTACACAGAGTCTTGACCCCAACCAAATAGAACACCTTTGGGGTGAATTAGAGTGGAGACTGTGAGCCAGGCCTTCTCATCCAACATCAGTGCCTGACCTCACAAACGCTCTTCTGGAAGAATGGTCCAACATTTCCATAGACACACTCCTAAACCTTGTGGACGGCCTTCCCAGAAGAGTTGAAGCTGTTATAGCAGCAAAGGGCGGAGCCAACTCAATATTGAACCCTCTGGACTAAGACTGGGATGTCACTAAAGTTTATGTGCGTGTAACGACAGGCGTCCCAATACTTTTGGTAATATAATGTATGTATTTTATTGGTATATTTACATGTTTGCTGGGAGTTAAAAAAAACCTGATGAAAAAAAATAAAAAAAATAAAAGAGGCTGATGACCTCTTTTTCGTAAAATGCTGGTTTTCTGGCTGTCTCATGAATCCTTTGATTTTAATAAGTTCTGAGTCACTGACCCTAAAGAAATGCACGATTCAGAACTTCTGACTTCACTTTGTTTTTGATTGGATGAATCAGAAGCAAGACCAAATACTTAGCATTCTATCATAAATGGCCAATAGGATTGCCACCTGTCCAGGATTCACCTGGACAGTCCATATTTTGAATCATGTGTCCGGGTTTCAGGCGGACTGTAACCCGGACACATTGTTCAGACTGGGCAGTGGCTCCCAAAGTAACCAAGACAGTCACACGTAAATCTGTAGCTGCCTGGGAACTGTGGGGGGCTGTCTGGGGGGCAGGTTTGGCTTTACTAGAGGGGAGGACGATGATGTCAGTGAGAGCAATTTGGCCACACCCACTGTTTGCTATGCACATCGGAGTACTATTGTCCTTGGGGCACCCAAAGCTGTCCCAGGCCACTAAAGTGTTCAGGTTTGGCTTGAAGAAAAGGTGGCAACCCTAATGGCCACCCCCTTGCAGGGCCGTCTTAATAGCATCATGGGCCCCTGGGCATAGAAATGCTCTGGGGCCCCTACAATTTTGGGGCATCATGGGCTCAAGGACCAGCTGCTTTGGGGACAGTGCAGGGGCCCCCCATGCAGCTGGGGCCCCTGGACAGTGCCCAGGTGTGCTCTCTCATTAAGACAGCCCTGCCCCCTTGTACAAATCCCGTTAAACTTAAAAAAAATTCTCCCTTGCAGGGGAGCTGTGCCAGCACTGCAAGGGTTAACTTCTCTTTTAGGTCTGGGGGGGGGGGGGGGGGGCATGGGAAAGAAGATTTACTTACCTGATCCTCCATCCCTCTGCTCTGCTAGACTAATCCCTGCAGCGTCTTCTCCCCCACGCTCCAGCATTCTTAAGGTCTTGACATCATCAAGACCGAAGCAGGGCCCACAGCATAGGGAAGCGCTGTCTGCAGGGGAAGCAGCGGATCAGATTGGGGAAGAAAAAGTGTTTTTTTTACTCTCTCTTAGAATAAGAAGAAGTTAACCCTTGCAGCGTGGGAGCAGCCCCAGAATTTTCAGATTTCCTGGAGTTTTAAATATCTACCTTGGCGTGCAATCTATATGTAGTCTTTGTCTGGGTGCCCTCTAGTGGCCAAGTCAGCAACTGTCCATGACCTTTGGAATGACCTCCAGCCGCTCTCCGGGTAAAGCGCAGAAGTCTGACACATGAGTCACGCCGGCATCCTCAATCTGCAATTGGCAGGGAAAGGGAAAAATTATTGGCAGCAAAGGAAACGGCATTATGGCAGGGCCGCTGAAACACACGGGGTGTGCAACGCACAGGATAAACAGAGACGCTTTCTAAGACTAAGGCCTAAGACTGAAATATTAAGGCTAATTTCATTTTATTGGCAGAGCTGTGCGGGGGGAATCTGCACACTGTGCGGGAAAGCTGCTTGCAGTACATCTGCGTCTACTTTGTGCCATTACTATCATTAGCGCCGGCGAGCACCATTTTTTCTCAAGTTATGGAAATGAAAGCAAACAATGCACTTCAGAATGAAGGGAAGACTGTACGGGACTTCCCATAGGTGGAAAGGCCATCAAGGCCCAAGCCTAAAGGCTCCAACAGATAGGGGCTAGGATGCTCATTGTGCTATCAAATAGAAAGATGAGCGAATGTCGATAGGCACTGTTGGGTTGATTTGCCGCTTATTTCTTTTGTAGCGCCCCTCCTGCCCGGGGTAGAGGAAAGCTTGCCTCTGTTAGGTCAATCAACTGCTTATTTAATTGTAGCGCCCCCTCCTGGCCGGGGTAGAGGAAAGCTTGCCTCTGTTAGGTCAATTGGCTGCTTATTTAATTATAGTGCCCCCTCAAGGCCGGGGTAGAGGAAAGCTTGCCTCTGTTAGGTCAATCGGTTGCTTACTTAATTGTAGCGCCCCCTCCTGGCCGGGGTAGAGGAAAGCTTGCCTCTGTTAGGTCAATCGGCTGCTTATTTAATTATAGTGCCCCTCCTGGCCGGGGTAAAAGAAAGCTTGCCTCTGTTAGGTCAATTGGCTGCTTACTTAATTATAGCGCCCCTCCTGGCCGGGGTAGAGGAAAGCTTGCCTCTGTTAGGACAATTGGCTGCTTATTTAATTATAGTGCCCCTCAAGGCCGGGGTAGAGGAAAGCTTGCCTCTGTTAGGTCAGTCGGGTGCTTATTTAATTATAGCGCCCCCTCCTGGCCGGGGTAGAAGAAAGCTTGCCTCTGTTAGGTCAATAGGCTGCTTATTTAATTATAGCGCCCCCTCCTGGCCGGGGTAGAAGAAAGCTTGCCTCTGTTAGGTCAGTCGGCTGCTTATTTAATTATAGCGCCCCTCCTGGCCAGGGTAGAGGAAAGCTTGCCTCTGTTAGGTCAATAGGCTGCTTATTTAATTATATCGCCCCCTCCTGGCCGGGGTAGAGGAAAGCTTGCCTCTGTTAGGTAAATTGGGCATTTATTTCTTTGTAGCGCCCCCTACTGGCTGGGGTACAGAAAAACTTGCATTTGTTAGGTCGATTGGCCACTTTTTTCTATATCGCGCCCCCGCTTGGCCAGGGTAGAGGAAAACTTGTCTCTGCTAGGTCAATCAGCTGCTTATTTAATTATAGCACCCCCTCCTGGCCGGGGTAGAAAAAAACAGCTTGTTACGCCCCTCTTGGCCAGGGTAGAAGAACCCTTGCCTCTGTTGGGTCAATTGGCTGCTTATTTCTTTGTAGTACCCCTCCTGGCCGAGGTGGAGGAAAACTTTCCTCCAGCGCAGGTAGTGTGCTGCAGTGAAGAAACTCATGACAATGATGGGCACCAGTCACTTTAGTCTTTTCCGAGTTCTATTGCTCCTGCCCAGAGGGAGAAAGGGTTCAGGTATTGGTGTCTCCTGGCAACAGGGCTCCAGACTCTGCCAGCCTACTATTCCATTCATGGGAGTCCCAAGATCCTCTGAGGGGGACATTAATCCCCCACCAGCTGGACTTCCATCCTCTGGCTCAACCACTTTGAGTGCTGTACCTTCTTTGACCAGGCAGGCCAGCTTGGAAATTTTGAACTAGGCATCAACCAGACTATGGCCTACTCAGCACAAACCAGCACAACACACACCCTCCCCAGGCCACAGCCCAGGGGGAAGAGAGCTCACCAGACCACTCCCAAACCTTTATATCCTCCCCAGCATGTATCACTGGTCATGAACCTCCTAGTGGTTGTCAGAAGGGACAAAAATGATCACTAGTCCAAGATTGTTACTGCTCACATGACTATTGCCCTGAGTGCCTGTGACAGCAGGAAACAGCCATACACGTAATATATAGGGGGCTGCATGCTCCCCAGCCCCCCCGCTGCACAAGTAATATATGGGGGGCTGCATGCTCCCAGGCTAGGGTAACCAGACGTCCCCGTTTTCCGGAGACAGTCCCGGTTTTGAGGACACTGTCCCCGGAGCCTCTGTGTCCCTGGCTTTGTCCCCGGATTCAGGGGTGGCTCCTATACCCATTGCTGACAGCCTAACAGGACATTAGCAGTGTGTTCCTGGATCCAGCGCAGACAGTGATTGGGGAGCAAGCGGGGGCGTATGGCTGCAGAGACAGTGAAGGGAGCTGTCATATTGAAGATCTGATGTTGGGGGTGGGCGGGGCCAATATCCGGAGCCCCGCCCCCTTGGTCCAGCAACCCGCAGGAAGAACATCAAGTGAAGGGGCCCAGACCAGGCCCAACGGTAAACCTAATATATGGGGGCTGTACGTTCCCCATCTCCACCGTACACCTAATATATGGGAGCTGCACATGCTCCCCAGCCCTGCCGTACACCTAATATATGGGGGGGCTACACGCTCACCAACCCCTGCCGTACACGTAATATATAGGGGCTGAACGCTCCCCAGCCCCCGCCGTACACATAATATATGGGGGCTACACGTTCCCCAGCCCCCCGATGTACAAGTAATATATGGGGGCTGCACGCTCCCCAGCCCCCCGCTGTACAAGTAATATATGGGGGCTGAATGCTCCCCAGCCCCCCGCTGTACAAGTAATATATGGGGGCTGAATGCTCCCCAGCCCCCCGCTGTACAAGTAATATATGGGGGCTGAATGCTCCCCAGCCCCCCGCTGTACAAGTAATATATGGGGGCTGCACGCTCAGCACACACAAGTTCTGGCGGGGCTTTGCGGTGCAATTTATCAAAATAAATACAGACTTTCCTTCTGTGCTTTTTTGCATAATGACAGGACCTCTTTAAGATGATGGAATTTGCCTTGGCACTGCATAAAAATCCTCTAGTGCTTTTACAGGTAGCAGCAGATGGCAAACTTCCTGAGCTCGGACTCGCCACTTTGAAGGAACATGTATCATACAAAATTGATCATCTGAGTTATTTATAAAAGGGATGAGTTTGATGGATTAGCTGCTCTCTCCCGAGCAAACTAATTTTATTATAAGGGGAATATCGGGCGGAATGTCAGGAAGGGTGTGCGCGTGGTTTACAGCTTCACCGTGCCGCCATTCTATCTCACCGAGACATTGCGGCCAAATATTTCTGATGAGGAGCGCGAATAATATCCAAATAAAACGTGTCCTTGTGGCCTCTTCCAGATCTAATTACTGTCAGCTATCAGTGATAGATCCATCTCTCCTCTCGTCTTCTGTTTCCTTACATCTATCTATCTATCTATCTATCTATCTATCTATCTATCTGTCTGTCTGTCTGTCTGTCTGTCTGTCTGTCTGTCTGTCTGTCTGTCTGTCTGTCTGTCTGTCTGTCTGTCTGTCTGTCTCTCTGTCTATCTATTTCCTCCCCATCAATTCATCTATCCCTCCCTCTTTCTCTTTATCTCTCTCTCTCTGTTTTTATCTATCTATCTATCTATCTATCTATCTATCTATCTATCTATCTGTCTGTCTGTCTGTCTATATTTCTCTATATGTATCTAAGTATCCACCCTTGCATCAATTCATCTGTCTATTCCCTCTCTCAGTCTTTGTCTCTTCTCTCACACTCTCTTTCTTTCTATCTCTTTTCTTCTGTCTCTATCTATCTTTTCTTCCCCATCAATTCATCCATCTCAGACTCTTTCTCTTTTCTTTGATCTACCTATCTCACCCTTTTATCTATCTATCTATCTATCTATCTATCTATCTATCTATCTATCTATCTATCTATCTATCTATCTATCTATCCAGGGGCAGACTGACTATTGAGTCACTCGGGCACTGCACGAGGGCCCCATGCCACTAGGGGGCCCCATCAGTGTTGCCAGGCTCAGTAAAACCAGGGACAGTATGTAAAAATCTGTGTTTTTTTTTACATCTGTCCCTGATATGTCCGAAACTGACATGCATTTGATGTGAAAATACAGAGATTTTAGCTGCCCCGCCTCTGCACTGCCTCCTGGCATGGTGGCCATCTGTAAGCCCGGGGGGCCCATACTCTTCTATTGCCCGGGGGCCCCATTAGTTGTCAGTCCGCCCCTGTATCTATCTATCTATCTATCTATCTATCTACCATTCTCTATTTCTCTATATGTATCTACGTATCCACCCTTGCATCAATTCATCAATTACGATAGTCTATTCCCTCTCTCAATCTTTTTCTCTTCTTTTTTTTCTTTCTTGCTTTCTTTCTCTTTTCTTCTGGCTGTTTTTTTGTATACTATCTATCTATCTATTTATCTATCTATTTATCTATCTATTTATCTATCTATCTATCTATCTATCTATCTGTCTGTCTGTCTGTCTGTCTGTCTGTCTGTCTGTCTGTCTGTCTATCTATCTCTCCCTCACACTCCATCTAGTTGTTCTTCTGTCAGTCTGCCTATCTAAAGATAAATGTCTGAACACTTCAATCTGCAGAGACAAGGTCTCGATAATTCGGGTCGGTTTGATTCTGTAAGAGAGCGGAGATATCAGTGGAGGGTCCGGCGTGAAGTTATGGCCGTTCCATCTATTGACATCTTTTTTGTATAATGAAGCAGGTTATATATCTCAGGTTATATACAGACTGAGAATCCCAAACAAAAGGAGTTGTCAGATGTAATCTTGACTTTAGAGTAATGTGCCGGTTGGTCCATTGATCACACCAACTGCTGTTAGTGCAGAATTGAGTCTCTGCAAAACAACCCAGCGAAGGTTGTAAAACTTCTTCCCGGAATCAGCAGTAAATTTTGTAACATTTGAACTTCTTTGCTTTCCTTTGACTTTTGCATTTTAAATGTAGATGCTTTCTTCTTGGCAACAGTGATATATATATATATATATATATATATATATATATATATATAAAACACTGTTGCCCTGTTGTCAAGAAGAATGCATCTACCAACAAAATGCAAAAGTCAAAGGAAAATATATATATATATATAGTTGACCAGCTCAGCAGGCATTGCGATATATGATACAGCAAATTCTGGTTTTACAGTAAAGCAAATATGTCATGATAGCATTGATCTCTTGTGGAAATGGCCATGGAATGTAGAGTGACGACCTCATAGGTGGCCCAGATACAAATCGTCAGCAGTTGGTTCATCCCACCAGTGTTTACTCATACCTAGACATCATCATGTTCAGTGCAGAGCTATGAATTCGCTATTGGTTTACTCATACCTAGACGTCATCACGTTCAGTGCAGAGCTATTGATCCTCTATTGGTTTACTCATACCTAGACATCATCACGTTCAGTGCAGAGCTATGGATCCCCTATTTGTTTACTCATACCTAGATGTCATCACGTTCAGTGCAGAGCTATGAATTCGCTATTGGTTTACTCATACCTAGACGTCATCACGTTCAGTGCAGAGCTATGGATCCTCTATTGGTTTACTCATACCTAGACGTCATCACGTTCAGTGCAGAGCTATGGATCCTCTATTGGTTTACTCATACCTTGACGTCATCACATTCAGTGCAGAGCTATGGATCCTCTATTGGTTTACTCATACCTTGACGTCATCACATTCAGTGCAGAGCTATGGATCCTCTATTGGTTTACTCATACCTTGACGTCATCACGTTCAGTGCAGAGCTATGGATCCTCTATTGGTTTACTCATACCTTGACGTCATCACGTATAGTGCAGAGCTATGGATCCTCTATTGGTTTACTCATACCTAGACGTCATCATGTTCAGTACAAATCTATGGATCCTCTATTGGTTTTCTCATACCTAGACGTCATCATGTTCAGTGCAAAGCTATGGATTCTCTACTGGTTTACTCATACCTAGACGTCATCACATTCAGTGCAGAGCTATTGATCCTCTATTGGTTTACTCATACCTAGACGTCATCATGTTCAGTGCAGAGCTATTGATCCTCTATTGGTTTACTCATACCTAGACGTCATCACGTTCAGTGCAGAGCTAAGGATCCTTTATTGGTTTACTCATACCTAGACGTCATCATGTTCAATGCAGAGCTATTGATCCTCTATTGGTTTACTCATACCTAGACGTCATCACGTTCAGTGCAGAGCTATTGATCCTCTATTGGTTTACTCATACCTAGACATCATCACGTTCAGTGCAGAGCTATGGATCCTCTATTGGTTTACTCATACCTAGACGTCATCACGTTCAGTGCAGAGCTAAGGATCCTTTATTGGTTTACTCATACCTAGACGTCATCACGTTCAGTGCAGGGCTATGGATCCTCTATTGGTTTACTCATACCTAGACGTCATCACGTTCAGTGCAGGGCTATGGATCCTCTATTGGTTTACTCATACCTAGACTTCATCACGTTCAGTGCAGAGCTATGGATCCTCTATTGGTTCACACATACTGACCCTTTACCATATCCCGCCATTATTCTTAGAAAGCATCTTTAAGGCCCCAGTATTTTCGGCCCCTAGGTCTGAAATTAAGTTTTCATATTTCTCATCCTGAAAAATAAATGCTGATAGGAGTTTTTTCATAGTGACATTTTTTTTTTTTGGAGATAGTCAACAAATTCTTTAGAGAGATGACCTCCATTACGAAGACGGAATCTGAGTTTGGACAGAGACCAAACGACAAAGTCCTGCGTTGAGTGGCAAGGTGACATTGCGTGTCATATCAGCATTCATGACCAGATCCCTTTTCCTCAGAGAGTAATTATTTCTTTCAGAGCGAAAGGTCCAATTTGCTGTAAAGAATGGCGCCCCGGGTTAAATGAAAAAGAACTCGCTATACGCTTAGTTGACATGAAAGCATCGCGGGATGGACTTGGCATCACACGTGCGGTTCATTGCGGCCTTACAGTGGGTTTGCGAGGCTTCTCGCGAGTCAGAGACGTAAAGATATATCATGATTTCGGCCTCGCAACACTCGCCGGCCTCACTGGAAAACAATTAACCGGCATGCAATAGCATGCAGATTCCGAATTCTTAATTACTTGTATCGATTTTCTGGACTCATATGGTAAAGCTTGAACTACTTCCAGCAATGTAATAGCTGAGCTCAGGGTTACGCAACATTATGTCTTCATGTTTTGCTTCTGCAGGGGGTGGATAATTCCGCCGTACAGTATGGAAGACGGGAGGTCAAGTGTATCGCGGGTCATTGAACAGCAGTCGAGTAAAAACAGGGTTATTAAAAGTACACTCCAACTGCTACCATAGAAAAAGATATCAGAAGCAGGCCCGTCTCTACAAAGCAGGCAAACCAAGCAATTGCTTGGGGCCCGAGCTGGCATGGGGCCCAAGCTGGGCCCTTGCCGTGCTTCCTATATGCTGCAGCCGTCTAAGCGCTCTATAGAGAGCCTGCCGCACTGCTGCCTCGAGTCATCACTTCCCCTTCTCTGTAGCGTGTCCGAGATCCTCTTCCTTCCTCCTGTCAGTCCGGACTCCGGCCGAGTACCACGCGGTACAGGAGATTCAGTTTCCTGTTCCCGGCTGGACTGACAGGAAGTGCACACTGAGTACTCACTTCCTTTCAGTCTGGCCGGGAACAGGAAACTAAATCTCATGCCATGTAATACGGACCTGGTAGGAATGGGGGGGCCCCGGGAGGGGCGTAAAAAGAACATAGGGAGGGGGCCCGGGGGGGTAAAAAGAACTGGATGGGGTTTTGCATGCGGGGGGGCGGGTTGGGGGATCCTTCATGTCCATTTTGCTTGGGGCCCCCAGATTCCTTCAAACGGCCCTGATCAGAAGCACATAGAATGCAAAGCTTACATGGTCCTGTCTTTTGTTTTCCAACCAGTTCAGGTGCACTGGGCCTCCCCAAAGCTAAAATCTGCTTGTGACATCATTCCCGTGTTCTGAATGTTGGAATCTACAAGCTGGGGCCTCAAGGCGCTTGGCATCCATTTTCCTTCTATTTATCCTTCAGAATAGATGGGTCTTGAAGGCCTGGTGATCAATTTCCATTTGGATGTTAGCCGGTAATGCGTTCCACAGTCGAGGTCCTTGGACTGCAAATCTTCGTTCTTATTTGGTCTTGTAGTTTTGTGGATTTGGAGTCGTTTTTGGTTAGTTGATCGAAGAACGCGATTGGGGTTTTGGTATTTTATTTTCTCAACTAAATATTGGGGGGCGCTTCCGTGTACACATTATGTGCATCAGGCATAGGGCCATAAATGTGACTCGATCCTTTATGGCCAGCCAATGGGGGGATCTCCGGTACAGAGTGATTGGTTCCCAGGGTTTTTTCCCTGTTACCAGTCGTGCCGCCGTGTTCTGGACGACTTGAAGACGGGCAATCTGGTATTTTGGGAGTCCGAGGTAGAGGGTATTTGCATAATCTAGCCTGGAGTTAATAATTGTCCCTACCACTACTGCTGTATCCAGGGGCATACTGACAACTCATGGGGCCCCCGGGCAATAGAAGATTATGGGGCCCCCGGTCTTACAGAGGGCCACCACACAAGGAGGCAGGGCAGCTAAAATCTCAGGATTTTCACATCAAAAGCATGTCGGTTTCAAACATATCAGGGACAGATTTTAAAAAAAAACACAGATTTTGACATACTATCCCTGATTTCATTGAACCTGGCAACCCTGATGGGGCCCCCTAGTGGCATGGGGCCCTTGGGCAGTGGCCGAGAACTCCATTGGTCAGTCCGCCCCTGGCTGTATCCTCTTTCGGGATGAAGGGAACAAGTCTTCATAGCAGACGTAGAAGATGGTGAGATCCGCTGACTACTGATCCTATTTGTGCATCCATTGTCATGTCAGAGTCAAAAATTACTCAGAGGCTTTTGACTTTGGTGCTTGGGTGATGGTTTGTCCCCAGATGGGTGGTGGTGTCCAAGTAGTCCTGGCCAGTCTCTTTGGATTTGCATGGAGTAGAAGGAGTTCTGTTTTTGCTCCATTTGTTCCTGAATTGCACTCTTGATCTTGTTTAGTAGTTTAGGCCAGCCTTTCTCAACCAGGGTTCTGTAGAACTCTAGGGTAGGCTTGTGCAATTTTTTTTCGTAACGAATTTAGCAACTTTCAGACATTTTGGAAGCATTCGAATTTCCAAACAAAGTGGCGCTGTCATTGATCGTCTGTTCCCCGATATAGGGAAAGGCGATCAATGACGTTACACATCCAGCCCCGCCCCCCTACAGTTGGGCCTCGTTTCCACTGAGCGGATCGGTTCGGGTTGTTTAGAATGGAACGGGTTAGAATGGTCCGGTCTATTCTGCTGAGCATTTCCACTGCAAATCAGACAATCCGGGACCATACAGGGTTTAGAAAAAAAGCCTAGCACTTCCACCAATCAGTGAGATGTATTGTAGGTCCGCCCTAATGGAACCGTTCCATTTTCTATGGCCCCACACCCAGAATGGATCCGGTACGGTTCGCTTTTATGGCACACTTTCATAATGGAAACACCCAAAATAGCGCACCGTACCAAACTGTACCGAACCGATCCGCTCAGTGGAAACGCGGCATTAGAAACACATATGAGGTCACAATTAACCCTTTCAACACCCCCTACTGGTTAACTCCCAAAATGCAATTGTCATTTTCACAGTAATCAGTGCAATTTTATAGCATTTTTTGCTGTGAAAATGACAATGGTCCCAAAAATGTGTCAAAATTGTCCGATGTGTCCGCCACAATGTCGCAGTCACAGATGATCGCCGCCATTAGTAGTAAAAGCAAATTATTAATAAAAATGCAATAAAAAGGTCCCCTATTTTGTAAACGCTATAAATTTTCGATAAACGCTTATTGTGACTTTTTTGTTTTACAAAAATAGGTAGAAGAATACGTATCGGCCTAAACTGAGGAACGTTTTTTTTTTTTTTTTTAACCACTTAAGAGCCGGACCAAAATGTAGGTAAAGGACCTTGCCCCTTTTTGCGATTCGGCACTGCGTCGTTTTAACTGCCAATTGCGCGGTCGTGCGACGTGGCTCCCAAACAAAATTAGCGTCCTTTTTTCCCCACAAATAGAGATTTCTTTTGGTGGTATTTGATCACCTCTGCGGTTTTTATTTTTTGTGCTATAAACAAAAATAGAGCGACAATTTAAAAAAAATGCAATATTTTTTACTTTTTGCTATAATAAATATCCCCCAAAAATATATAAAAAAACATTTTTTTTCCTCAGTTTAGGCCGATACGTATTCTTCTACGTATTTTTGGCCACAATCCGCAATGCGGATTGTGGCCGAATCATCGATCGCGTCATCCCTGTAATAGGGGGACGCGATCGATGACGTCACACCTACAGCCACACCCCCCTACAGTTGTAAACACAACACATAGGTCACACATCCCCTACAGCGCCACCTGTGGTTAACTCCCAAACTGCAACTGTCATTTCCACAGTAAACAATGCAATTTAAATGCATTTTTTGCTGTGAAAATGACAATTGTCCCAAAAATGTGTCAAAATTGTCCGAAGTGTCCGCCATAATGTTGCAGTCACGAAAAAAATCGCTGATCGCCGCTATTAGTAGTAAAAAAAAAATAATTAATAAAAATGCAATAAAACTATCCCTTATTTTGTAAACGCTATAAATTTTGCGAAAACCAAATATTTTTTTTTCAAAATTGACGCTCTATTTTTGTTTATAGCGCAAAAATTAAAAAACGCAGAGGTGATCAAATACCACTAAAAGAAAGCTCTATATGTGGGGAGAAAAGGACGTCAATTTTGTTTGGGAGCCACATCGCACGACCGCGCAATTGTCAGTTAAAGCGACGCAGTGCCCAATCGCAAAACAGGGCCTGGTCCTTTACCTGCATATTGGTCCGCGTCTTAAGTGGTTAAAACTGGACAAAAAAGTTCTCTCTACTTTTTTAATATGAACGTATAAATGAATACAAATTACAAAAAAAGCCCACTGCAAACCCTACAATTCCCAATTACTAAAGCGGCGTTTTCTGTCCTCCTACAACAGCGTGCGATTTTTCAAATTCCGGTTGGGTTGCTTTTGCTACCAGTAAAAATGTTTCCAGGCTGTGTCTGTCCTCACTTATGTATATAAACATGTATACAAGTGCTAGGAACCCATAATGAATTAATGTCAGCGTTCCGCCCCTTGCCTCTAAATTAATTAAGCATCGTGCTGCGGTAGCGTTTCGCTGTGCAGCGAGTAGATTGAAAACACACTTCCGGGCAGGGAACTCCTGGAGAGAGTCCAGCGGCCGTGTACAAGTCCAAGACATGCAGTTTCTTTTTATGGATTATAAATAAATAATGCCGGCAAAACACACAGGAGAAAAAAAAAATACTCAATTTAAAAAAAAATCATTATTTTCAAACTTAAAAAAAAAAAAAGCTAATTACATGAATTAGCCTGGGGAGGTTTTCACACATATTTAGCATGTATAGACGCAAAGAATGTTCAAATAGGGTACATATAGCCCAGGAGGAAATGTATTTGGAAATGAATCAATTTAGCCTAGATTTTTTTTATATACATAAATATTCACATTTAGTTGCGGAATACAAGTGGGGAAAATTCGACTAGTAAATACCAGATGTTTGTACAAAGACTTCCCCAAGCTGACTTTTTTTTTTATTTTTTTATGCAAGGTTGTGATTTATGCAGGTTCTCTTTTTTAAAGTGAACCGATTACAAACCCGGGTCATTTAAACTGGGCATTATTACTAATAAAATATTAAATATAATAATATATATATATATATATATATATATATTTTTTTTTTTTTTTTTACTATTACGTATTACTTTTTTTCATTTTGGATAATGTGGGCAAAAGCACTTCATGGTTTTTTTTTTTTTTTCCGTCTGTGTCCAATTTGGGAGATTTCCCTTTACTTCCTGTACTGGAAGTAATGGGACAGTTCATTGTACCAATAAGATTTGACAGTCTTTATCAAGCCCTAACATAGGCCTTCTATTGCATCTCATCGTAATTCTAATAACACCCAATGCTCAAGCCCTGAGGAAAGGAGAGGCCATTCCCCCCCGATACGCGTTTACTGTATCTGATGCTCTTAACCAGTGGTCTCCAAACTGGCCCGAGGGCCCAGGGTTGCCAACTTTCAGCAAATTTGTGAACACTTTGTAAAATCTGTACATTTTGCATCTGTCCTTGAATGTCCATTACGGACATGTAGGCTGCATGTCCGTAACTGATATTCAAGGACAGATGCAACAATCATGGCTTTTACAAACTGTTTGTAAATTTACTGAAAGTTGGCAACCCTGCGAGGGCCAGATGCAGGCCCTTTTCTTGTCTTTTTCCGGCCCTTGGGGCCTTTATTCTAACCACTGACACCATCAATGTGGAAAAATTCCTCCCACTGACACCAAGGATGGGACACTATTCCTCCAACTGACACCAACGATGGGATGCTATTTCTCACACTGACACCAATAATGGGACACTATTCCTCCCACTGACACCAATGATGAGACACTATTCCTCCCACTGACACCAACGATGGGACACTATTCCTCCCACTAATACCAATGATGGGACACTATTCCTCTCACTGACACCAAGGATGGGACACTATTCCTCTCACTGACACCAAGGATGGGACACTATTCCTCCCACTGACACCAACGATGGGACACTATTCCTCCCGCTGACAACAACGATAAGACACTATTCCTCTCACTGACACCAACGATGGGACACTATTTCTCCCACTGACACCAGCGATGGGGCACTATTCCTCCCACTGACACCAATGATGGGACACTATTCCTCTCACTGACACCAAGGATGGGACACGATTCCTTCCACTGACACCAACGATGGGACACTATTCCTCCCACTGACACCAACGATGGGACAGTGCTAATTTTAAATGCTTATATGCAAGTTATTGTCATAAAAAGTGTTTGGGAGCAGTGATTTTAATAATGCTTAAAGTGAAATAATAAAAGTGAAATATTCCTTTACATTTCGTACCTAGGGGGGTGTATAGAATGCCTGTAAAGTAGCGCTTGTTTCTCCTGCTTAGAACTGTCCCTGCACAAAGTGTCATTTCTGAAGGATAAAAAGTCATTTAAAATCAATACTGCCAAAAAAAATGCAGTTTTTAAAAAACATTTTTAGGACAATAACTTGCATATTAGCCTTTAAAATTAGCACTTTAGATTTCAAACGTTCGAGTCCCATAGACTTTAACAGGGTTCTAAAGTTCACACAAACTTTTGGTCTGTTCGCAGGTTCTGGTGCAAACTGAATGGGGGAGGGGGGGGGGGGGGGTTCGGCTCATTCCTACTGGTCGCCCAATTTATTTTTCCTTTAAGTTTTCCAAGCATAATTGTATTTTACAAGGATATTGGTTCTTCGACTAATAAGTCCAAATTGACACAACTTTACTTGAGTTTTCTGGGCTTCCAGTGATTGGCCAGAATTGGTAAAGGATACATTTGTTTTGTTTTCCTTGCTGTCCAAGATGTTCTTCAATAATTCAAAGTCTGAACGCATCAATACTTTTCCTACCTTGTGTCTTTGTTTTCCAGCTTTCACATCCATAAAGAGTGACAGGCAATCCAATACCTCGGCCTGGACATCTCTGATCTTTGTTCTTATAGACACATCAGTACTTTTGAAGATCTCTTCTAGGTCTTTCATTGTTGTGTTTTGAAGGACCTGTCTCCTTCCTGTTTCTTGACTGAACATATGAAGGAAAAATACATAAGGTTACTTTTAGAGAAATCTCATATCAAAACGATCGTAGATATAGACAGCTGAAGTTTTGTGGACATTTTGCCTACCCCTTTAAAAGCTGTAATTTGGCCCTCTTTCCTTTTCAGGATTCCAATGTTGGTTGGTGGCCTTCTAGACCAAAAGGGAAGCTAGGAAATGAGGGGGCCAACATTGAGTTACAATGCCTGGCCCCCCCTCGCAACTCTTTCGCTGCACAGGAGGAGGAAAGAGGATGAGGGAGGAGGAAGAACTAAGACGTAATTTTCGACAGCAGCACCAGCGCTGCTCCCCCCCCCCTTCTGAACTTGAAAAAACTCAGCAACACCCCGCTTCTCAACTTGAAAACAAATATTGTTGTTCATTTTGCTTGGGGCCCCCAAATTCCTTCAAATGGCCCTGAGTGGGACCTTGGATTACGAGCACAATCCAAAGCACGTAATCCAAAGCACTCATATATCAAAGAGAGTTTCCCCATAGAAGTCAATGGAAACTAAAATAATTTGTTCCGCATCGACTTCTATGGCATGCAATACTGCATGTGGCCAGAGGTTGGGGCGCCAAAGATACTCGGAAAGGCTTGGGGATAGCGCGGCTGAACTTGGAAAACCTCAGAAAGGTTTGGGAACAGAGTATTTCCAAATTTTTCAGAGTATTTTCCGAACGGCTCCGGCACCCCCGCACCTCTGGCCACCTATGGCCAAACGTGGTACTGCACACCGCAGTGGCTTGAATCCTGCTTATTTTGCAAAACAACACTCGCAAACCAAGTCAGGATTTTTCCCAAAAATTGCTCGTATTGCGAAACGCACGTTAACAGCGTTACTCGCAATCCGAGGTTTCACTGTATACAGTAAAAGGCACAATTTGTAGAAAACTGCCTATCGCCTGATCTATTGATTATTTCAAACAAAGGTAAGCTAAGTGATGTATTTTTTTAATCATATAATCAATTTGAATTGCTATGCTTGGGGACTGGAATACCATAAAGCCAATCCCCAGCTAAATACACAGATAAAATGAAGATGTCGCGGCCTCCCGGACCTCTAGAGGCCTGATGGCAACCTCCAGAGTCAGGGAGAGCTGACATCCTTCTTTGTAGAATGGGCTACTAGGCATGGTGGGTGTTAATGCAAGATAGAATGATGGGCGCCAGTCACTTTAAAAATATTTATATGTCTCTTAACAAGAACTGTGGGAGACAGGGTTAGGGCCAGGACAATTAGCATACCCAGAGACACTATAGGCAGACATACAGCTATAAAGTTCAAAGCCTCCAGCCAAATGCAACTTCTGTATTTGCAGGACCGCTGCCTCCCATGGCAACTAAGCTTTTAACAGTTTCCAAAGATCTTCACACATAGAACATGGCAACAGAGTACAGTTCTTCCCTTATCTCAGTTTCCCACTGTAGGTCCTGGGTTTAACACTTGTTGAAGCTCTCCCACTTCTTCACCTTCCCCAGCTGGTAAGAAGACTGCTCTGGTACTTCTTCACCCTTAGGGCTCTTTCACATGGGCGGACTGTTTAGATCCGCCTGTCAGTTTTTTAGGCGGACCTGAACGGACGCTCCGTGCACCTCTATGAAGCCACGGATGTCAGCAGGTGACATGCCCGCTGACATCCGACCCGCTCCGATCTGCCAAAGTGTGATGGAGGAAAAACCTACTTTTCCATCCGTCTAGCGGATCGGGTGAAGTGAACACAGACAGACAGTCCGTGTTCATCCAATCCCCCCATAGGGGAGAGCGGAGAAAGGACAGGGCGGTCCCTGCACAGTGTGGGGGGTCCGCCCTGTCATCCGCCGGATCAGCGGGTATCAATTGGGCGATCTCCGCTGAGCAAGTGGAGGTTCGCAGGGCGGATCATTACTGATCCGCCCCGTGTTAAAGGGCCCTTACTCACAGTAGTCTCCGGTAATAAGGTGGACTGCTTCCCCTTCACCTCCAAGCCTGTCCGGCAGAACCTCTACAACTCGGTTGAACTCCAATCCTGCAGTCCCAACCCTACGCTGCTTCTCCTGCTCCTGGATAGGCCTCAGGCAGCCTAGCAGCCTGGAGTCCCTAGGATAGGCCGCAGGTTTCTGGCTTAGCAACCCGGGACGACATAACACAAGTCCACCCAGACAGCCGTTCAGGTGGCACGAACCCCCGATCACCTGACTCCACCCAAATAAATGAGCTTTCCCAGGACTAAAAAAAAAAACCCTGCCAATGTTTTCCCCATATTGCATAGAATTTTACAATTACAGCAGACTGAAAAGTAAAGGTCATTTTTAATAATTAATTTAAAGCCCTCCTGTATAATACACTTATTTGCACCCACTTCCGGGAATAGACTCCCGCGCCACTTTCTGTAAACCCAGTAAACCCAACAGCCCCTCCCCCCCTCCCGTCTTCCAAGAAACACACTAGTCCCAGGAGACAGCAGGGACCAGTTAGGACGGGCCTCGGCGCTCGCACATGCGCAGTAGGGAACTGGGCAGTGAAGCCGCAACGCTTAACTTCCTGATTCCCTTACCGAGGATGGCGGTGGGTGCAGCCGAGCGACGAGCGATTGCTCGGTTTTGGCTGCCGGCACCGCGGACAGGCAAGTGTCCATTTATTAAAAGTCAGAAGCTGCAGAATTTGTAGCTGCTGGCTTTAAAAAACAAAATAATTGGGTGGATCATTGAATTTACAATATGGCTAATCTAGAAAGTTTATATGCTGAGTTTTAATATATATATGCCACTTTTTTCCCCCACTAAAGTGGAGTTACACTTTAACCACTTAAGGACCGCCTACTGCACATTTACGTCGGCAGAATGGCACGGCTGGGCACATCAACGTATATATACGTTGGTTTTAGTACCCAGCCGTGGGTCGCGGGCGCGCGCCCGCGGGCGCGCGTCCGCGACCCGGTCCGAAGGTCCAGGACCGGGACCACGGGATTCGCGGACCCGATCGCCGCTGCAGTGCGGCGATCCGTCCCTGGAGCGGAAGAACGGGGAGAGCCGTGTGTACACACGGCTTCCCCGTGCTTCTCTGTGGCCGGAGCATCGATCGCGTCATCCCTGTAATAGGGGGACGCGATCGATGACGTCACACCTACAGCCACACCCCCCTACAGTTGTAAACACACACATTAGGGCACACATTCCCTACAGCGCCACCTGTGGTTAACTCCCAAACTGCAACTGTCATTTCCACAGTAAACAATGCAATTTAAATGCATTTTTTGCTGTGAAAATGACAATTGTCCCAAAAATGTGTCAAAATTGTCCGAAGTGTCCGCCATATTGTCGCAGTCACGAAAAAAATCGCTGATCGCCGCTATTAGTAGTAAAAAAAAATAATTAATAAAAATGCAATAAAACTATCCCTTATTTTGTAAACGCTATAAATTTTGCGAAAACCAACCGATAAACGCTTATTGCGATTTTTTTTACCAAAAATATGTAGAAGAATACGTATCGGCCTAAACTGAGGAAAAAAAATGTTTTTTTATATATTTTTGGGGGATATTTATTATAGCAAAAAGTAAAAAATATTGCATTTTTTTTTAAATTGTCGCTCTATTTTTGTTTATAGCGCAAAAAATGAAAACCGCAGAGGTGATCAAATACCACCAAAAGAAAGCTCTATTTGTGGGAAAAAAAGGACGCAAATTTTGTTTGGGAGCCACGTCGCACGACCGCGCAATTGTCTGTTAAAGCGACGCAGTGCCGAATCGCAAAAACCCCTTGGGTCATTTGCCAGCGTATTGGTCCGGGTCTTAAGTGGTTAAGTGAAGAAAAAACATATATAAAGTATATATATAAAAAATAAAATAAAAAAGCAACAACTTTTTGCCTTCCCATGGTGAAGTGCTGACACGCACTCATATTCCAAACTTATTGTAACTCGGAGCCTTCAGATCTGTTTGGCCTTTATACGTAGCGAGGGACACATAAATAATTTGGAGAGGAATATTAGTTCGCTGCCTCCGAAGTGCTGCCTCCCTAATAGAGTGTAGCGTTCCTGACACGGCGTAACTCACGGGGCAGCACAAACAGGCCATCAATAGCGCAGCGGCTCATTTCACTGTCCTTAGCGCATGGAATCTTCATTATTTGCACTCTTGATAAAAGGCCGTATATCTGGTGGATCAGCAATAGTCCATTTACCGGAGAACAATGATTTATCCTCGCGCATAGCGCTGGACGGATCGCCGTTTTGCACGATTTTGCTTAGAGGAGGGCAAACAATGGCTGAACGTCTCTCACTCCGGAGCAGGCTAAATTTACTTTTGTTGTACCAAAGATAAAATGTGACAATCTTTTTTTTTTTTTTTTACCATTTATCTAAAAGCAAAACAATTTATTTTTTTTATTTTGGGAGGAGCTTAGGATAGGTTGGAACCCCTCTCTATTCGTCCTGAGGACCATTGTCACTGTTGGGCCTCTTGCACAAGCAACGTCATTTAAAAAAAAAATAAAAACACTTCAATTAGACCCTTTTCACACTGGGGTGGGGGGCGGGGGGAAGTGTTGGTGGTAAAGCGCCGCTATTTTTAGCGGCGCTTTACCGTCAATTTTGCGGCACTATTCGGGTTTAACCCCCACTAGCGACTGAGAAAGGGTTAAAAACCACTGCAGAGGCGCTTTGCCGGCTGTATAGCAGCGGTGCCCCATTGATTTCAATGGGCAGGAGCTATGGAGGCGTGATAGACACACCACCCCTTCACCGCTCCAAAGATGCGGCTAGCAGGACTTTTTTTACCGTCCTGCCAGCGCACCACTCCAGTGTGAAAGCCCTCGGGGGTTTCACACTGGAGAGACAGCAGCGGCTATTTCAGGTCGCTCTGTAGGCGCTATTTTTAGTTTTAAATAGATAATTGCCACCATATTAAGTAGCACATCCTAATAACATCTCAAAAAGAAAACAAAAATGAAAAAAAATGACTTTTACAAGTATTAGTGAAGACACAATTGCATGAAATACACTATATTGTCAAAAGTATTGGGACACCTGCCTTTACATGCACATGAACTTTAATGGCCTCCCAGTCTTAGTCTGTAGGGTTCACCTCTTCTGGGAAGGCCGTCCACAAGGTTTAGGAGGGTGTCTATGGGAATGTTTGACCATTCTTCCTGAAGGTCAGGCACTGATTTTGGACGAGAAAGGCCGGGCTCACAAAGGTGTTATATCAGCTTGAGGCCAGTCAAGTTCCTCCACCCCAAACTTGCTCATCCATGTCTTTGTGGAGCTTGCTTTGTGCACTGATCCAAATCATGTTATGGAGGTGAGATTATGGTGTGGGGGGTTGTTTTTCAGTGGTTGGGCTTGTCCCCTTAGTTCCAATGAAGGGAACTCTTATAGTGTCAGCATACCGGAACCTCTGGCCACATGCGGTACTGCATAGACAAGCAGTGGCTGTGGAACAGATTATCTGAGTGTCCATTATTTCCTATGGGGAAACTCGCTTTGATATACGAGTGCTTTGAATTACAAGCATTCTTCTGGAACAAATTATGCTTGTAATATACAGTCAGGGCTGTCTTAATAGCATCATGGGCCACTGAGAAAAATAATGCTCTGGGGCCCCTGCAATGGATACGGAGCATCCCTCCGGGCATTTCAAGCCTTTCGGTGCAAACAGTGCTGGACAGCTGGGCTCACCATGACACCATCCACAATTCTACTGGGCTCTCAGTGCTGCCGACTCAGCAGCTCCCACTCCTACCTCGCAACCTTGGAGTCCCGAACATTCAAGCTGCATGGGGTCAGAGCATCACTGGCGCTTCGGGCCTGCCCCTCCCGGCTGGCTGGCCGTTCTGCACAGCATGGGGCACCGCTGCCAGCCTGCCTCCCCTGTGTATCCATCACTCTCAGTGCCATCATAGGGCCCCCAATTTCGGGGGAGTTTGGGCTTAAGGACCAGCTACTTTGGGGAAAGTGCAGGGGCCCCCCCATGCAGATGGGGCCCATGGGCAGTGCCCAGGTGTGCCCTCTCATTAAGACAGCCCTGTATACAGTATGTATATCTATCTATCTATCTATCTATCTATCTTTCTATATCTATTATATATACCCACACAATGCATGCTTTTCCTTGTCAAGGAATCAGAGAGAAGGTGAGTCCGGCCGGATCCCGCTTCTATAAAACTGTTAGTTAAAAAGCAATACTTACTACTGTGGTTTATTGGCTCCACGTGGCTATTGAACAGCAAACCGTAAAATTAAGAACCTGTGAATGTTGCACTAAAGATTAAAATAATGGCAAAACAATTAAAAGTGTTTCTCCCAACAGCCTACTCTTACCTCGCCTTTAAATCACCTGGACAGAGACGTTTTACTTCATGTCCCGGCATAAAGAAAGTGCTTAGCGCTTTTATGACAAGGATAATTCGCCATTCATCAAACTGGCTTTTGGCAGCTTTATGGATTGTTAGGCTAAGGTGACTTTAAGGCAGGTGACAATGGAAATGATCTCGCCACAACAACGCGGCTTTGGTGGAAAAGAACAAACTGGGTTTCGCTATCAATAGGCCATTACATGGTAAGGTCTCCTTTAAATACACCCACAGGGACAAACTCCTTAAAGTCAAATATTGGGCTCTGTGCTCCCACCCTCCCCTCAGGGCCGTTTGAAGGAATTTGGGGGACCCAAGCAAAATGGACATGGAGGCAATCCCCAACCACCCCCGCACACAAAGCCCCCCCATGTTCTTTTTACTCCCCCCCATGCCCCCTATGTTCTTTTTATGCCCCCCGGGCCCCCCCTCCCTGCCGGATCAGTACCGTGCGGCAGGAGATTCAGTTTCCTGTTCCCGGCCGGAATGACAGGAAGTCCAGCCGGGAACAGGAAACTGAATCTCCTGTACCACGCAGTTCCCAGGTGGAGTCCAGACTGACAGGAGGAAGGAAGAGGAGCTCCGCCACGCTACAGAGAAGGAGAAGTGACGACTCGAGGCGGCAGTGCTGCAGGCTCTCTATAGAGTGCTCAGGCAGCTGCAGCATATAGGAAGCACGACAAGGGCCTTGCTTGGGGCCCCAGACTAGATTGGGGCCCCAACCAATTGCTTGGTTTGCCTGCCTTGTAGCGACGGGCCTGCCTCCCCTCCCAGATACCCCTCCCCCCCAGGATGTGTTTTATCATTTTATTTTTACACTTCTTTTTTTTTTCCTCTTTAGGTCAATCATTTCACAGGTTGGGTCTTTTTTCTATTGCAATATTATTTGGTGGTGAGGCTGTCCTTACTAATTTAGGGAGCAGCACTGATGTGGGGAAGTCTTAGGGCTCTTTCACACGGGCGGACCGTTCAGATCCACCTGCCAGTTTTTTAAGGCAGACCTGAACGGGCGCTCCGTGCACCTCTATGGAGCCATGGATGTCAGCGACATGCCCGCTGACACCCGACCCGCTCCGATCTGCCAAAGTGTGACGGAGAAAAAACCTACTTTTCCATCCGTCTGGCGGATCGGGTGAACACAGACAAAGAGGAGGAGAGCGGAGAAAAGACAGGGCGGTCCCTGCACAGTGTGCGGGGACCGCCCTGTCACCCGCCGGCTCAGCGGGGATCAACGGAGCGATCCCCGCTGAGCAAGCGAAGGTTCACGGGGCGGATCATTACTGATCTGCCCCGTGTGAAAGAGCCCTAAATCTCTATCTGCATCATTACACTATAAATTCTGAAAAATGTGGGGGAAGGTCAATGGTGGACTGCACTGACAGTTTATCACTCAAGCTAGAAGAGTTAGGACATCTTGTGGTGGAAAAGGGTTACTGTGGGAGACAGTGCTGGGGGCGAAAAGGAGACAAGTATTAAAGCCAGAGACGCTTTTTCAATGCTTGATGGAGTTCTGGAGGACTATTATATACATATATATCTATAGATATAGATATATATACAGTATATATATATTTATCTTTATATAGATATATATATATATATTTTTGGTCCTAAGTTGGCCTTTGTATTAGCACATGTAGCGCAGAAGTTTAAATAAAAGGACATTATGGCCAGAATAAAAAATTACCTACCGTATTTTTCGCTCCATAAGATGCACTTTTTTGCCCCAAAAATATGGGGGAAAATGTCTTATGGATCAAATATTGACGCAGGGGGAACCGGCAAAGCTGCCGGGCACCTGGATGGGGTGAGTGTGAGGCTCCCTTCCCAAAAATCAGCTTGTGCTGTGATTGGACACAAGAGGCGGGATTTATGATTTCTCCAATCAGAAGCAGGGGACGGGCATTGTGCTCCTCCAGGCATTCCTGGCCAGGGCAAGTACTGTCAGTGAGTAAAGCAGTAATATGGCAAACTTTTTTGGGGGCATCAGTTTTGGCCCGGGGGGGGGGGGCAGCTGTGTCAGTTTCATTCCGGGACACTGTATTGCCTGGAATGAAGGTGCCCGGGACTGTCCGGGGCAATCCGGGGCATGTGGTCACCCTTGCGGACAGACATGCGAGCGACGGAGGGGGGAGTGTTTGTTTGCAGATCAACCAAGCGACCGGGGGATTTGACTTATTGACTGATCGAAAGACTGATCGATGGGGGGTTTGACCGACTGTCCAATCAAACAAATGGGGGAGTGGGGTAAACATTCACCCTCCCAAGAGAAAGAAAGAAAAAAAAACTCTCGAGCAATAGGCACCACACTGAGCATGTGCAGAGTGTTCCCAAGTATATTTTCTATAATGAGATGGATCCCCAATCCATCTCCTTATAGAAAAGAGCCTTGGGAGCACTCTGCACTTGCTCAGTGTGGTGTTTATTGCTCAGGAGTATTTTTTCTGTGGAAGAAGAGGAGGATCAGAGCAGACAGGATCAAACAGCCTTTTAAACCCCTAAGGTTCCACCAGGGGCGGTCTGACAACTCATGGGGCCCCCGGGCAATAGAAGATTATGAGGCCCCCGGGCTTACAGATGGGCACCACGCCAGGAGGCAGTGCAGAGGCGGGGCAGCTAAAATCTCTGGATTTTCACATCAAAATCATGTCAGTTTTGGACATATCAGGGACAGATGTAAACAAAACACAGATTTTTACATACTGTCCCTAGTTTTACTGAGCCTGGCAACTCTGATGGGGCCCCCTAGTGACATGGGGCCCTCGGGCAGTGCCCTAGTGACTCAATGGTCAGTCCGCCCCTGGGTTCCACAGTGAGTATAAGAAGCATGTTTTACTGCATATACTGATTTTACTGTTGTGGGTTTAGTAACACTTTAAAGGCACATCCATGGCCTCTTTTATATACTTACCCTATGCAACAGAAGGGCCCGTGGGACCCAGAAGCTCCCCGATGCCTCTTATGTGTAGATCACCCTGTGTTTTTAATAGGGGCACAGGGTGAATGAGAACCCCACTATGGTCTGTCACATTTAATGCCATATAGATATTGTATAGATTGTATATATATTGTGGGTTGGCCGTTGTGTACTATAAAGCTTGTTGTGGTAATTAAGTCTGCTACTGTGATGTAAATGAATCTAGGATGGCTTCTAAGGATCTTTCATTGTTTTGTGCTAATTGACCCTGTATTGTGTGAAGGTCTATTGATGGTAATGTGTGTATTGCAAGTTAACAGTCTTTTAAAGGTCATCAGCTGTAGTTAATTTGCTCATGTAAATTAGATCAGGAGTCGGAGTCATGATGTCTACCAAAAAGTGTGAATTGAGGTTCGTTTGCCTGACTGTGGAGTGCCGATAGCTGTCTTGGGTTCGGGAATGGAATATCTTAAACGGCTTTAACCCCTGTCCCATTTGGGGTTCCCTTACAATTGGTGGCAGCAGTGGGATTCCCTGTCCCATTTGGCGTTCCGTTACATCCGTCAATCCCCTTTGGTTTTCCATTCACCCAACAATCTGAAATACCCGACCGAAGTTGTAAACTTCCCACACTCTTTCCAAAGCTAAAGCCTTGGTTGAAGTTCCCCTTTAATTTAGCACCATGTGCGTTTCCCTGCGGCTCAGCTGCTCATTGTGTCGCAGTTTGGCTCCAATCACTAAGCCTTGCCTTGCAATCTTCCCACAAATGATCTTTTCTACGTTCCCTGGAAAAAAAAAGGTAAATAAGGGGTTTCGTATGATTAAATGGAAAGGGATCTGAGCGTATGTTTCCAATGAAGGAAAGAAAAGCTGTTTACATCTCATAGAAGGAGGCAGCGAGTGTGTGCGACTGTCACCCGGCGATTACCTAATTGGCATGGCTGTGTCGGTTGGCATGTCTTATTTTGTCACCATTCTATATGCAATTACAGCTGAATGGCAGCCACACGGGCTGCGATCCTGCCGGGGTAATCTGCAACCGCCAACCCACTTCCTCGCTGTCTCTGTTGCTGAAAACAAAACTCGGGTGACTTTCTACCGCTGTTTGACTTAATTGCCACAAATACAGACCCCCCTCCCCCGTCCTCAGCCAATCTATTGCCGGCATGCAATGGGGAAAACAACATATGATGAAGATGGCAGGTGTTTGCTACCGGTGTCCTGTGATTAAATATATAAATCTCAGAGTTCTGTCACAACAGAGCCAATCAGACGTTCTCGTTCTTTCTGCTCATGCGCTGTGGGAGATGTTTGCTGTTAGTTGTAGAGTGGGGAATAGGGTGACCACGTGTCCCGGATTGCCCGGGACAGTCCCGCAGTTTGCAGGTCTGTCCCGGGTACCTTTATGACAGTGTCCCAGAATGAAACTGACACAGCCACCCCCCGGGCCAATCTGATGCCCCCAAAAAAGGCCGCCGCATCACCGTTTTACTCACTGACATTACTTGTCCTGGCCGGGAATGCCTGGAGAAGCACAATCCCGCCCCCTGCTTGTCATTGGAGAAATTATAAATCCCGCCTCTTGGGTCCAATCACTGTGCTGTGATTCGTTACAAGACAAGCTGATTTTTGGGGAGGGAGGGTGTCCCTGAATGTTAGTTTGGAAATGTGGTCACCCTAGTGCGGAAGGGTTAGAGCAAGGGTCTCAAACTGGCAGCCCTCCAGCTGTTGTGAAACTACAAGTCCCATGAGGCATTGCAAAGCTGACCGTTACAAGCATGATTCCCACAGGCAGAGGCATGGAGGGCCGCCAGTTTGAGACCCCCCTGCTCTATCGTGTGTCTGCTGCCTCCTTCTTTTGCTATCTACATAAATCACTTCTGACAAATTTTCCTGACACCAAGAGATTAAAAGGTGATGGGGTAGCTCTATCACACAGCCTGTGATTGACAGCCTCAGCTCTGTTCCTGTGTGCTGTGTGAAGGGGAGGTATGTCTCTTCCCTCCAATCAGCTTTCAGAGCCATCACTAAGCCCTGCAGAGTGTAACTACAGCTTCCGCCCCACTACTTTTGATGCTTCCTCTACAGTGCTGGCTTTTGCCACAGGCGATGTCTATGGTAAAGTTCAGCTAACCCGCAGGATAGACACAGGTGCCCTACACTGCACCCATGGTGTGGGTAAACCGCAGCACATCATTCTTACAGTCTTAGGCCCTTTTCACACGATCAGCCCGACCAAATAGGACCCTCAATTCACCTCTATAGAGCGTCAGATGTCCATTTACGCCCGCCTACCTCGAATCTGAAAAACAGAAAGGAATTTGTCCCCTTCCATCTGAGCAGATCTGAGGGCCTATAGAGTAGCCGTCACCTGTCATCCCTCCGCTCTACTCATTGTGGCCCGTGACTGGTTACCAAGTTGCTTTAGTGGCCCTCCCTCTTCAAAAGGTTGGGCACCCCTGCATTACATATATGGGTGTAAAGATCGGCAAACTACCGTCATCCCCAGGGCCGATCCTACCCGGGGTGCAAAGGGTGCAGTGCACCCAGGCGCCACAGAGGTGAGGGCGCTGCAGTGCCAGAGTGCTTCCCTCAAATCCCTCTCCTTGTTTGTGTAGCGCGGCGCCGGCGGCTCTCCCCGCCGCCGCCGCGTGTGTCCTATACGGCTCCTGTGTCCTCCCTTCCTCCTCCTGTTAGAGAGGGGAGTGAAGAATCCGGAGATTGGAGCGGCTGTCTGTGGTGAGTCGCTCAGTGACATCGCTTAGGGGGCGGTCCATCATGCCTGACACTGCTCTCTCTGTGTGTGTCATACGAGGACTCCTGTCTGCGGCGATCTGTGATCCACCCGGGCGGCGCGGCTGCACACTGTCCCCTCCTCTGCAGCTGCCGCCCGGGTGGATCACAGATCGCCGCGGTCAGGAGTCCTCTTATGACACAGAGAGGAGCAGAATGTCAGGCACGATGGACCATGTGTTTTTATGTAATGGGGGGGGGGGGTTTGTCCTGGGGGGTCTATAGTAATGTAGGGGGCGTTTTTTTGCCTGGGGGGAGTCTGTACCAATGGGGGGGGGGGGTTTGTCCCTGGGGTCTGCACTAATGAGGGGGGGGTTGTCCTAGGGGTCTGTACTAATGGAGGGGCTTGTCCTGGGGGAGTTTATACTAATGGGGGGGTTTGTTCTGGGGGAGTCTGTACTAATGGGGGGGTTGTCCTGGGGGAGTCTGTACTAACGGGGGGGGGGGTTGTCCTGGGGGAGTCTGTACTAATGGGGGGGGGTTTGTCCTTGGGGGAGTCTGTACTAATGGGGGGTTTGTCCTGGGCGTCTGTCATGGGGAGTTTGTACTAATAAAGGTGGATTGGTTTGTCCTAGGGGTCTGTACTAATGGGGGGGGGGGGGTGTTCTGGGGCGGTCTTTAATACTGGAAGGGGGTCTGTACTAATGGGGGGTGTTTTGTCCTGGGGTCTGTACTAATGGAGGGGGTGGTTTGTCCTGAGGGGGGTCTGTACTAATGGAGGGGGTCTGTACTAATGGGGGGTGTTTTGTCCTGGGGGTCTGTACTAATTCAAGGGGATGGTTTGTCCTGGGGGGTCTGTACTAATGGGGGTGGTGGTGGTTTGTCCTGGGGGGTCTGTACTGAGGGAGGGGGTTTATACTTAGGAGTCTGCACCGATGGAGGGGGTCTGTACTGAGGGGCAACTATAGGTGGAGGAAGGAGGGTGACATCATGTTTTACCTCAACGGGTGACGAGACGGGGTTGTGGGACTTGTAGTTCGAGGACTGGCAGCCCCACTGTAACAAAGAAGCTGCAGCCCACACGGCATGTTCAGGAAAGCTTTCAGGGAAGTGCACCCAGGAATCCAGAGGGAGAGGACAGTGCTGAGAGAACACCATCAGAGAGAGAACCCAGCTTTCGTACGCCACCAGAGGCAAAGCCACACAGCCTAGTGCCATCCCTGGCGGAGAAAGGATTGGAGTCATTGCCAGAATACAGATCTGGGCTCTACCCAGCGGAATATCCATGGGCAATTCAGAGTGAGCTAACTCCTGATCAGAGGAACTGTTGTAGCTGTATCGCTGGGTCAGGTGAGAGCCGATCGGCCATTATCTACTTATGCCAATAGGATCTTCAGTCTCTGACCATCTCCTGTATTATATCTGCAGTCTCTGACTGTCTCCTGTATTATTTCTCCAGTCCCTGACCATCTCCTGTAATATGTCTGCAGTCTCTGACCATCTCCTGTATTATATCTCCAGTCACTGACTGTCTCCTGTAATATGTCTACACCTTTTGACCATCTCCTGTACTATGATTGCAGTCTCTGGCTATCTCTTGTATCATGTCTACAGTCTCTGACCATCTCCTGTACTATTTTTTGGGACACTTTCTAACAGTATCAGAGAGGTTCCCCTCCAGGTCTCATTAGTGTACGCTCTTCCAGTATTTTCTTTATGGTTAAAAGATCATGGGAGGATCCCAGGGCAACAAATACTTCTTAGAGGAGCATCTCTGTGTTTGAGTCATTGCCATAGAAACATTTGTAAAGGGGAGGAGTTGGTAAGATGACCACGCCCCCTGTGTGGGGGCGCCAGAAATATTTCTGCACCCAGGCGCCTGTGACCCTAGGATCGGCCCTGGTCATCCCTTTACCACTTACATTTCTCCCCGGTTGGAGACGTGGACAATAAGCATTTATTTTTTCTCGATGCGCAGCGTGGGGTAGCTCCACTAGGATCAGAAGACTCAAATGCGATTCGAATGGTGATACCAACGATGTGTTTGACCCGGAATTAACCCATGAATCTGTAGAATTGCATTCTGTAAAGTTTGCCTCTCTAAACTCTCCCTGTATTTCACCCTGAAAGCGTTTTCTTGGCTTTCTAGAAATTCCTCGCCCTCCCGCCCCGCGTATGAATATTCACACTTATTTGCATCTCATTTGAAAGTGATCATCGCCAAAAGTCTGGAGTCAGCACATCTCGCACTTTGTCCTTAGTTTAAATAAATTTACTCACGCCATCTCCGAGCGAACCGTAGGATATCAGATAGCGGGTGGGGGGGGGGATTGATGGCATTTTTTTTATTTTTGTTTTCTGTCTTCCACTGAAAATGTCAGCGGTTTGATGTTTATTCTCCACACGGCATATGATTCATTCGTTAATGTGTGTAAGCTTTTGTGTTCTCGCATATTATTGCCAAGTAACTGCACAGACGGCTCAACATATGATTTACAAAAGAGATTAGGACAGAGTTCTGGAACAATCAGACTGGATTGTTCTAGAAGTGACGGCCAGAGCAGATGGATTAAAGGCGACCTTTGCCCTCCAATTAAACATTTAAAGCACAACTTCACTCAAAAAAGTATAGGTGTCAGGACCCGGATCGGAACCTGCAACCTCTGCTGTGTCTGGAGTTGTCTCGTCTTGCCAAGCCACCTGCAATGCAGAACATGTCCTGGCTTGAGTATTTAGACAACTTGGCCTTATACTGTATGGCGTGTTCCTCTTGAACCTTGAACTCTTTGCTCCTCTCATGAACTTCTCATTAAAGCCACGTCTTTGCACGTCCTGTTTGCCAGATTATTGTGATCTCTCCAATATCTTCCTCTTGTCACTCCTGGTGCCGCCCATATCTTCGCTACTACTTATTACCGACCTTTGGCTTATTTTTTCAACTACATTTCTGCTTTATCCCAACCTGCGACCATCCTTTGTCTTGTATCTCTTGAACCTTGACCCCTTTGCTCCTCTCATGATCTTCTTATTTAAGAAGCACCTTTGCACTTCCTGTTTGCCAGATTATGGTGCTCTCTCCAGCCAATGTCTTGCTCTTGTTACCAGAGGTGTATTTAGGTTTTGTGCTGCCCTAGGCCTGACTAAACTTGTGCACCCCCTAAGTTAAATATGACCCACCCCTTCCTGTCATGGCCACACCCTGTGTTGTTTAAGACCCGCCCTGAAATTTTCGAGTGAGGTGAGGACACTAATTCTGAGGGCATGGGGGGGGGGGGGGCAATGGATTCCCTTAATTTTTCTTAGATTTCCTCTTACTTCCTGGTTGCCCATAGAGCAGGAAGTGAAGGGAAATCTTCGCAATGGGACGGGGATGGTAAAAGTGTTGCCTATAGTTCTACTTTAAGTAGATGGTGCAGCAGAAACATATAGCACAGTGAGGAAGGTTTGTGGTCCAGGATGACAAAACAGTCAAAATTGGAAGCGCCCCCCCCCCCCCCCCACAGTTGCGTAATGCCGGCCGCCCGCATACTAGAAGCAGCGCAGCCGCTTTATGGGGGCGCTAGACTAATTTTCTTAACAGTATAGCGCAAGCCGGCGGGGACTCTTTTCGTGCTGCCCCCTGCAAAGTAGTGCCCTAGGCCTGGGCCTTGTTGTCCTAGGCCAGGATACAGCTCTGCTTGTTACTCCTACTGCCATCTATATTTTCTCTACTGCCCGTTACCAATCTTTGGCATGTTCCTCCACTATGCTTCTGCTTGATACCCAACCTGCAACCACTTGTTTGGCTTGTTTACTTACTATGCTTCTGATTGATCCCTACCTGCTATATCTGTTAATGGACCCCCAGCTTGCTCAACTCCTGTTGGGGCGATCCAGAGTACTGTGACCTGGTACTAACATGCAAGAAAACCCATCTCCAACCATCAAGAGCTCTGGTGAGCAGTTAGTGCTTAGATCACGCACCTCATGAGCCAACATCATCTGTCTGGGTGATCTGCTTGTATACCTTTCCTGCTGGTTAATGAGAGCCTATCTAATGCTGTATCTACTGGTCTCCGAGCCTGACCCCTGACCGTGACAAAAGGCTTGCTGGTTTGCTCCCTCCCCCCAGCCTGTAACCGACTTGAAGTTTGTTTTTTAGGGGAGGCAATGATTGAAATATTTGTGTTGGTACTCGCTCCCACCTCTGCAATCCTTGCTTAGCAAGGGTGAGCCCCTTTCCCACCTTCTCCTCTCCCGAAGCCTCCTGAGAGATGTCACATGTTCTAGGAAGCTGAAGGACCGTTCTGTGGCTGGCTCTCCTAAAATGTAGCCATGTGTGTATGTGAGGGAGAGGGGAATGACCCATAGTATAGTTATTATAGTTACATCCTGCTTGTTGATTCTGTGGTTGGTTTTCTTAAAGTTCAATTAATAGTGTATGAAAGGGAGGGAAATTCTTTGGCTAAGGTTTATATGCTACACAAAAATTCTGTGGTCGGCTCCCTTCTAAGTTTTTGTGAGGAAGAGGGTGAATGGTCTGTCTCATAACTACATGCTTCCTGTTCATTCTTTTTTTTTTTTTTACCACCTCAGCCTTCACCAAGTTTCGGAGACCAACTCATTTCTCCGTGCCACGTTTCGTCTCCGTTTTCAGTTTTGCATCATTTGTGGTATTTAAGCTACTAGGTTATATCATAGGCTCCTCCATTGCTATAAATGTTGTACAATTATATGTATTTTTTGTTATTCATTCTGTGGTTGGTTCTCTTGAAGTTAGTATAGTGTGTGAAGAAAACGCCATGTTACATCCTTCCTGATCATTCTGTAGTCCATGCAGCATTGACTGTCCATGGAGCTAAGCTTTGGGCATGCAAGTTTTTAGAGTGTTGCTGGAAGAGTAGAAACTGCCCAATTAGGGATCAGTTTGACCCCGTTGGAAAGCCTAAATACCCTATATACCCGAAGGGGTGTGCAGTTGGTTCATTAAGACTGGGGGTTGAAATAAAGGGTATTTCCACTTTTACAGTCAAACGTGAGAAAACCCTATATGTTTGATATGTGTTCACATTCGCATAGCATAACTTAAATAAAAAAAAATGCTGGTTATCTTTTAAGGAACACATAACAAATATAAAGTAGGTATCCCAATTTAGCTTTAGAAGTGGAAATACTCCTAAGGTGTGAGAGTGTGCCTTGACTCAAAACAGTTTTATCAATATGCTCAAAGAGAACTTACATTTAGAGTTTAAAAAAATATGTGACACAGCCCATAATACACGATTCATATGCTGAATGCGGTATGGAAAAGTTTGTTGTATGACGGATATAGGAATGCCTCTTCATACTCACCGCCTGTCTTAGAACTGGGAGAGTTTTCTCGCTATCCATCACAGAAATGGTTGCAGTTTGCAGCCACGGAGGACTTCAAAAGGATGAAAGTGCAATAGAAGGCCTCTATAATTAACTAAGAAAAAGATTGCCTTAAATCAAAGGAGAGTGAAATAGTCCGTAATTCCCCCCGCATGCCGTATGTACTCTCTATTAATAATTTCTAAACCACGGTGATTATGCTATGGAAAGCCAAATAGCAAGAGAAAGTTAACATAATAGATCTTGTTACAAATATTTCATTTTCCAAAAGGCTATCGCTACACGGAAGCTTTTAAATAAAAATACAGACGCTAAAAAGGGAACGCAAGGTTTCCGCTATTCTTGGAAATTCACAATTTAGTTAAAACCCGGATCTCTCTGTGAACGACAAAGAATATAGAAGATAAATGTTGACAAATGTGATGATATTAGCCATGCTATTGAAGTAATTACCTTTGTAAAGAGTATGCAATCTCTTATTTGCTCTATTAAGCTTGAAGTATCCATATTGTCCAATGGAAATTCTTAGGATGCTTCTTGGTTTTGCAAGGCTAATACGAGGACTGTAGTGAATTCAACTTACATGGATTGTTCAAATTTCACATGTTGGTAAAGTAACTTTTTATCTGCAGTAACTCTTCTTCTTCTTTTTCTTCTTCTTCTATTGTCCTTCTTTCTTCTTCTTCCTTCTTTTTCTTCTTTCTCCTTCTTTTTCTTCTTCTTCCTTCTTCATCTTCTTCCTTATTATTTTTCTTCTTTCTCCTTCTTCCTCGTTCTTTTTCTTCTTCCTCCTTCTTCCCTCATCTACTTCCTTCTTCCTCCTTTTTCTTTTTTTTCTTTTTCTTCATTGTCCTTCTTTCTTTTTCCTTCTTTTTCTTCTTCCTCCTTCTTTTTCCTTCTTCTTCGTTTTTCGTCTTCTTCTCTCCTCTTCCTTATTATTTTTCTCCTTTCTCCTCCTTCTCCTCCTTCATCTTCCTTTTTCCTTCTACTTTGTCTTCTTCCTTCCTTCCTCTTTTTCCTTCTTTTTCTTTTTCCTCCTTCTTTTTCCTTCTTCTTGCTTTTTCGTCTTCTTCTTTCCTCTTCCTTATTATTTTTTTCCTCTTTCTCCTCCTTCAACTTCCTTCTTCCTTTTTCTTTCTCTTTCTTCTCATTCCTTCATCTTTTTTCTTCCTCTTCATCCATCTTCTTTTTCTTCCTCCATCTTCTTCCTTCTTCTTCTCCTTCTTCTTCCTTCGTCTTCTTTTTCTTTCTTCGGCTTCTTCTTTCTGCTTCTTCCTCCTCCTCCTTCTTTTTCCTTCCTCATCTTCCTTCTTCTTCTTTCCTCTTCTTTCCTCTACAAGTAGAAGAAATGTCCTGTCATTGAGTTCTTGATGAAGGAGGGGTGCAGGCTGTTCGACATTCACAGAAGGCTACAGAATGTTTATGGCGATAACACCATTGACAAGAGCGATGTGTACAGATGGATGAAGAAGTTTAAATTGTGTCATCACTGTAAACATTTTGTAGTCTTCCGTGGATGTTGGACAGCCTGCACTCCTTTTCAGTCAAGAACTCAATGATGCTATGTTGCTTCTGCTTGGAATCCATTATTTACCTGCAATGAAAATTTTAATTTGTGAAATTTGTTTTGTGTGATATGAGGTGATTATAGCTGTATTAGTGCACTTGTGACAAAAACAACCAAACTCGTGTTGAGTTATATGAAATTTGAATGTCCTAAGTTAATAAAAGGCTACACCTACTTTTGTATTATTTTCGGTACAGTCTTCGTATTAATACACAGCCCTCGAGGGTGCTAATATGAACATTAATGTTAAGAATTAATAGAAATTAACCAGGCACTTTGGTTTGCATGGAATGGGAAGGGTAAAGAGGCCATTAAAGGTTAACTCTAGACCAGTCTTTCTCAACACTTTTACCCCTAAGGAATCTCTAAATTAATTTTCAGGTCTTGAGGAACCCTCACTAAAACTATTTTATCAGGGGTCAATGGCAAAAATGTCTCTGACAATAGTTGTTAGTGAATGCAACCCTTGCATTCATTGATGTCATGTTGTTCAGACTTTGTCCAGTGGCATTGTTCCTGAAACTTTGTAGGCACCGTCAGGTGGGAGGTCAATCAGCCACAGGAACCCCAAGCCACCTGTTGAGGAACCCCTGAGTTTCCTGGAATCCTGGTTTAGAATGGCTGCTCTAGACAAACAGCTAAATACACAGATGAAAAACACACGGTCGGAATTTCCAACAACAAATGTTCGATGTGCGCTTTTTGTCGGAAAATCCCACTGTGTGTATGCTCCATCGGACATTTGCTGTCAGAATTTAGGACAACAAATGTTTGAGAGCTGGTTCTCAATTTTTCCGACAACAAAAGTTCTTGAATGCAATGGAACCGTTCTGATAGGAGCGACACAAGTCGCTCCGACTTAGAAAGAGGTTCCTGTACGCCCCAGTGTGAACCTGCTCTCAAGGTTTCCTTTTAAATCCATCTTATTACCGCTGAAACAGTTAAACCCCCGACCAGCAACTCAGTGCTTTTTGACAAATAGTGATGCCAGTATTTTTTAAAGGATATTGCATTGTAAAATCAATAAGCTAACTTTAGCACTTGGTTTGCGTTCAATAATAAATTCCTCCTGGACTTACTAGGAATGTAATTTTATACAGCTCTGCCTAGCCCTGAAAGTTTACATTAACAACAAAGAGAACGGGGACTTTTTGGGGGTCAGAACCTCCATCACCAAGCGGCCCAACATGTGTCGTAATAATAAAACACAAGACATATTTGTTTTTAATTTGCTGTGTGCAAAGCTCTGTGTTGTTTTAGAAGGTGTATTTCCATCATTTTGTCTGAAGAAGCAGATTTTATGGCAACTAGGCTCCAGGAAAAAAAAAAAAATGACAATCTTTAATTTTATAAGCAAATAAAAAAAATGGAAGGTTTCAGTTTTACTTCTTATTGATATGACCAGAAAGTTGATGCATTTGTGGCCCTGTATCTCTTTTTTATTGCAAAGTAAAATTTGATATAAAACCCTTCATTAAATATAGCCATAAAATGTCATTTTTGATGTAAGCATTGGAAAGGATAACTAGTTTTAGATATACAAGATGTTTTCTGAGTGTTCGGATGCAAGGTTTTAGATTTTGGGTGGAGTGGGGAAGGTTTGATTATCATCTGGGCTTTCATTATTGTCTGAGATCATACAGCCGGATTCACGTAGGACTTACGCCGACGTATCTGGAGATACGCCGTCGTAAGTACAAATGTGCGCCGTCGTATCTATGCGCCGATTCCCCAAGCTAGATACGTCCAAAAAATAGGCTTAATCCGCCCAACGTAATTGCCTACGCCGGCGTATCGTGGGCGCATAGTTACATTGGACGCATTCGGCGTACCCATTTTAAATATGCAAATGAGAGAGATAAGCCGATTTACAAACGTACTTGCGCCCGGCACATGTTTTAAGTGATTTGCGTAAGGGTTACGTCCGGCGTAAAGTTATTCCTCATATCGGAGGCGCAACCCAAGAAAATGTATGGACCAGGGAACGAATACCGTCGAATTATACGTCGTTTACGTAGTACGTGAATAGGGCTGTGCGTAGGCAGTGTTTTGACGTATCTTATGCAGTTATTTCGACGTGACTGTGAGCATGCGCACTGGGATGCGTCCAAGATACGACGCATTTGCGCCGTTCATTTTGAAGCTCAGCCCATCATTTGCATGGGGTCACGCTTCATTTTAATATATCACGCCCACTTCCACCTACTTTGACTTACGTCGGCTTGCGCCGACATCTATACGCTACGCCGGCGCAACGTTGAGAGCATTTGCTTTGTGAATTCCATGCTTGCATCTTAACGTTGTGCCGGCTTAGCGTAAAGAAGATATGCTACGCCCGGATCAGGGGCGGACTGACAACTCATGGGGCCCCCGGGCAATATAAGATTATTGGGCCCTCGGGCTTACAGATGGCCTCCAAGCCAGGTGGCAGTACAGAGGCGGGACAGCTAAAATCTCTGGATTTTCACATCAAAAGCATGTAGGTTTTGGACATATCAGGGACAGATGTAAAAAAAACACAGATTTTTACATACTGTCCCTGGTTTTAATGAGCCTGGGAACCCTGATGGGGCCCCCTAGTGGCATGGGGCATGCCCGAGTTCCTCAATGGTCAGTCCGCCCCTGGCGTGCATAAAGATGCGCCCAGGTATGTGAATCCGGGCCATAGTGGATTGGTCTCCTCTCCTCCCCCCGGGGCATCTGTGGAAACCATCAACTTTAAAGCCCTGTACACACGATCGGTTTGTCTGATGAAAACGGACCGATGGACTGTTTTCATCGGTCAAACCGATCGTGTGTGGGCCCTATCGTTTGTTTGTTTTTTTCATCGGTGAAAGAAATTAGAACCTGTTTTAATTTTTTCCTATGGTTAAAAAAAACGAAAGAAAAAAAAACGATCGTCTGTGGGGAAGTCCTTCAGTCAAAAATCCACACATGCTCAGAATCAAGTCAACGCATGCTCGGAAGCATTGAACTTCATTTTTCTCAGCACGTCGTAGTGTTTTACGTCACCGCGTTGGACACGATCGGATTTTTAACCAATTAGGCAAGACTGATGAAAGTCAGCTTCATCGGATATCTGATGAAAAAATCCATCGGATTAGATTCCATCAGATATCTGATCGTGTGTACAGGGCTTAAGGGGTTAACAACCTTCATATGGAAGAAGTAATATGGGATTATACATGATGGATATGTGGGTGGGTTAGATCTAATTTTAGGGAAGCATCACCTTTCAATGTCTCCTCATGGCGCTGTTGCGAAAGCTCCTTTTGTCATAAACTTGAATTCTTCATATAGTTCTATACATAACGCATGAGACACTGCAATACTGTAAGTATCATGCATTCTTAAGCCCTGTACACACGATCGGATATCTGATGGAATCTAATCCGATGGATTTTTTCGTCGGATATCCGATGAAGCCGACTTTCATCAGTCTTGCCTACACACCATCAGTCAAAAATCCGACCGTGTCCAAACGCGGTGACGTAAAACACTACGCCGAAAAAAAATTAAGTGAAATGCTTCCGAGCATGCGTTGATTTTTATCCGATGGAGTTCTACACAGGCAATCAAATTTTTCTATTGTTTTTTTATCTATAGGAAAAAGTTAAAACATGTTCTATTTTTTAACACCGATGGAAAAAAGAGCGATGGGGCCCACACACGATCAGTTTGTCCGATGAAAACAGTCCATTGATGGTGTGTACACGGCGGCTTTAGTGGAGTCTCCATGCGGATTTTTTTTGGGGAACTCACTGATAGCTGATGAAGAAGCAGGTAGCTCAGCTCAAACTCCGTCAGGACCATCAGAGCACCAACCAATCGTTGAGGGTCTGGAACCTGGATATTTAAATTTCTTTATGGTATGTAAAATAGAACTATCCAAAACGTTTTTGGGTTCTAATGCCCCCTTTTCATCAGGTCTACAAGAATTTAAACAACATACACAATATTGTCAAAAGTATTGGGACGTCTGCCTTTACACACACCTGAACTTTAATGGCATCCCAATCGTAGTCCATAGAGTTCAATATTGAGTTGGCTCCGCCCTTTGCAGCTCTAACAGCTTTAACTCTTCTGGGAAGGCCGTCCACAAGGTTTAGGAGGGTGTCTATGGGAATGTTTGACCAGAAGCGCATTTGTGAGATCAGGCATTGTTGAGAACAGGTCTGGCT
This sequence comes from Rana kukunoris, assembly GCA_029574335.1. Lineage (NCBI taxonomy): Eukaryota > Metazoa > Chordata > Amphibia > Anura > Ranidae > Rana > Rana kukunoris. The sequence goes on along the minus strand of CM056058.1, from coordinate 156,199,136 downwards.
CGCAGTCTCCACTTTAATTCATCCCAAAGGTGTTCTATCGGGTTGACATTAGGGCTCTGTGCAGGCCAGTCAAGTTCCTCCACCCCAAACTGGCTCATCCATGTTTTTATGGACCTTGAACAGAGTTCTTATTTTACCTTGTAGAGCACAGGTGTCAAACCCGAGGCCCACGGGCCGAATCTGGCCCTCCAGGCCATTTAATGTGGCCCTCGCACCTCTCCTGCAACTCTCCACTGGTCCTCCTCCAGACCCTTACTTTCTGCTTTCCAGCAATGCATCCCGCTTCTTTCCAGCAGAAGCATAAGGAAAGGGGGGTGCATTGTGATGTAAGGGAGAGAGGAGGACTAAACTTCTAATGGTGGGGGGCTCTTGACATCTAATGTAAGGGGAGGGGATGAGCTGGACATCTAATCTTACAGATACAACCGGCCCTTTTGAGGGCAATCATCATGCTGATGCGGCCCACGATGAAATTGACTTTGACACCCCTGATGTAGAGGATGCATTAAGGTAAAAAAAATATTTATACCTTTACAGTCACTTTATTTGTGTGCATACACTGCTTTATTCTTGTAGCCCTGATGATGGGAGTCCTTTAGAACCCCCAAAACCTGTTGGATTGTTACTTACGAATATACCCTGATGAAATAAAAAATATTCGGACTGAATCATTAGTGTGGAGGCCATTTTCTTCAAATCCTGTAGAATTTCATAGAGAGCTATGTCAGGCAGCTCACTTCCATTAGGCCCATCATTAGAGGTATCCTTATAACTATATCAGGGTCCATGGCAGCCAGAACATAGGTTTGTGCTGGACGCTCCTGTGCCCATTTGTTGCATTAGCCCCTGTAAAATTGAGGCTGGTTGTCATGGATTCCACTGCCAGAAGACTTTCCATGGTTACCCCTTTGACGTGATCACAGACTTATTGAGCTACACAGTACGATAGGCTGGCAACCAGCATACTGCAGTGTCAACGTTTCTTGATGACCAGCTAAATGTAAGGACTTGGTGTAGAGGTCTATCATACCAGGGGTAAGTGGGGGGTACTTTGAAAATGGGGACTGTTCATCCTAAGAGTTTCACTACAAATAACAAAAAATGTCTATACATGGATTCTCTTTTAAATTCAACCCCAACCACTTTTTTAATTGCTTTGGTTGGAGTGGGAAAGGTTAAGCGCCTTTGTTATATTTGTATTCTTGTCTTGTCCCTATGGGGAAGATCCCCCCTTACTTCAATTTTTTACTGTTCTATCCCACACCTAAAAATGAAACATTTGGATTGAGTTCCTCATTAGGTTCACTCTTTCATTTCCTTTCTCTGCTCATATGAAAATAGGTCCATTCCTGGACCTGAGCAATGTAATGCAAGAAAACTACCAACCTTCATATGATTGCAACAGAGAGGCGAGCGCACATTATATAACACTGCTCTGATGCCTCCCAAATTAAATCCATGCTGAGTTTTATGAGTTCAGAGCTTCACGAGAGCGGCTTCCTGTGAGAGCCGTCCCATTGTTCATGCTTCGTGTCCTCTGAGATTGGAATAAAAGGAGCAGAACTGGACCCATGCAGCATGAGAATCACCAGCAAATCCATATTCCTCTGCGCATCCACTTGCAGGCCATAGATTAGCAATGAACTTTCTTTAGATGGCTATCGTTCCATTGAACGTTGCGTTCTGTGATGGCCATGACAGCGTAAATTGTGCATTGTTCTCTGGAAAGATATTTGTTATAGCTTTGATGCTATTTAGCCTCCCAGGCAGACCTGATTAGAATGAGTAGGAGGCAAAGAAGGAAGGAAAACGAGAGAGGGAATGAGATAAAGAGACAGAGGGCTTGAATGGAAAGAGAGAGAAAGAGAGAAGGAGGTAGAGAGAGACAGAGGAGATATACATTTCATTGGAAAGAGAGAGAGGGAAAGAGATAGAGATACAGATGGATATAGACCAGAAGGGAAAGAAGTAGAGATACAGAAGAATATATTCGAGAAAGCAAAGGGAGACAGGGAAGGGGAAAGAGATGTGGAGGTAGAGAGACGTCTGATACATAGTGATATAGACCAGGAGAGACAGAGAGAGAAGAAATTAAATAGAGAGCCTGAGGGATATAGACCAGGAGAGAAAGACAGAGAATAACGAAAGTAGGGAGACTGAGGGATATAAACCATTAGGGAAAGACAAATTTAAAAGAGGTAGAGAGAAGGATATAGACCAGACAGTAAAGAGAGAAAGGGAAGGTGAAAGGGAGAGGGTAAGAGCAATAGAGGGTTACAGACCAAGAGAAAAGAGAAGCCCGGAGCATTAGAATGCAATGGCATATGCGCAGGGCGGACATGACGGGGTTAACAGGGGAAGTAAAAGTTAGTGGGAGTTCTGTAAGAGTTTCTGGTGGGAGGGGTTGATAGTAGGGATGCACCGAAATGAAAATTTCAGAACCGAAACAAAACCGAAATAAAAAAAAAATACAGTCCGAAACCGAAACCGAAACCGAAAATGACGTATCTTTGTTTTTCCCCATTTCATTTTTTTTTCAATGATTGTATGTATTACATGAGACATTTTAATTAGCTTCATTGCGCCCGGGCTACGTGAATCTGGCCCTAGGTGCTTGCAGTCAGGGTAGGCAGCTGAGGCAGATTGATGGACACACTAGCGGCAATTGATGGGCACAGTGGTGGCACTTGATGGGCACACTGGCAGCAATTGATGGGACAAACTGGCAGTGGCAAAAATAATTGATGGTTACAGTGGCTGCGTTTGATAGCACAGTGGCTACGTTTGATGGGCACAGTGGCTGCATGTGATGACACAGTGGCTGCATGTGATGGCAAAGTGGCTGCGTTTGATGGGCACAGTGGCGACGTGTGTAGGCACAGTGGCTGCATGTGATGGCACAGTGGCGGCGTGTGTTGGCACAGTGGCTGTATGTGATGGCACAGTGAGGCTGCAATTAATGTTTTTTTTTGGTAGTTAGATAAGGCAAGCATGGCTCAATAACACACAAATTTTTTTTAAAAAAACGTTTGTGTGTTATTGAGCCATGCTTGCCTTATCTGACTACCAAAACAAATATCAATTGCAGGCTCACTGTGAAAAAATGGCAGATTTTTTTTGTACATAGTCACTCACCTCTGTTAACCATGTGCCTGTGCCTCCACCTGCGTCCCCCCCCTCCCCCCTCCCCCCCCCATTAAGCCATTTAACAGATCGTCCTAACTCCTAACAGGTCCCAACAGAGTTTGTTCACATGTTCACTTAGTACTGTAGTACTGCATTGCTTACTTTTTACTTGGTTGTGGTTCCTCTTAGGCAGGCAGTGTGGATGTCTGACGATCAGACACAGCTCCCTGCGCGCTCCGAGTCCTCCCTCGCCTCAGGCCGTGACGTCACGCGGCTCGCGCCGCTGGATTAAACCAAGAGACTCCCCCATGGGGGGAGTCCAAACTACACAGGTCTTGCTAGGAGCCGTAGGACAAGGTGGAGCGCGAGCAGCAGTCGGCACACAGTTAGTACAGCGCCACTGTCGCTGCTCGCGCTATGTGCAGGTCTGGCGGACAGCAACATATTGATATAAACATTGCCTCTCCCCCTCCTAGTAAAACATGGTATCACCCATTCACCCAGCTTTATTATCGGCATTTTGTCTTTGTTTCGGCAGGGACTCAAAAACGCTATTTTCGGCCGATATGTATCGGCCACCGATAATCGGTGCATCCCTAGTTGATAGGCATATAAAAGCTGGCCCCTCCCTTATGTTATTATGTTTATGTTATTAAGTTATCATCTTAATTTTTATAGAGTTATTTATCTATATTGGTTTAATAAATTGGTCTGCTACGGCCTGTTATAACTCCAACACGGTTGTGGTCTTGTTTTCTCTAGTTAAGAGTAAGGGTTTATGTATATGGAGGTTAATGTGGGTTTTATGACATCTGTTATACAGCAGTCAAGGGGAGAGAGAAGGAAGGAGCTAGAGACATTTAGAGATAAAAACTGGGAGAGAAAGAGTGCGAGAAGAAAGGGGGTAGAGATACTGAGGGATATAGACAGGGAGAGAAACAAAGAGTAGGAAGGAGGTAGAGAGACTAAAGGATATAGACCCTCATTCTCATACCTCATTCTCTCTACGAATGAGGTATATAAATGGGGCGAGAAAGAGAGAGACGGATGGAGGTAGAGAGACTGAGGGATATAGGCCTGGAGAGAGAAAAAAGGAGGTAGAGAGACTGGGGGATATAGACCTGGAGAGAAGGAGAGCGAGAGGAAATGAGGTAAAGAGACTGGGGGATATAGACCCAGAGAGAAAGAGAGAAAAGGACACAGGTAAAGAGACTGAGGGAGAGAAGGAGAGAAAAGAAAGGAGGTAGAAAAACCAAGAATATAGACCTGGAGAGAAGGAGAAAGAAGAATAGAGGTAGAGAGACAGAGGGATACAGACCTGGAGAGCAGGAGAGAGGACAAAGGTAGAGAGATGGAGGGATACAGACCTGGAGAGAAAGAGAGAGAAGAAAGGAGGTAGAGAGACTGAGGGATATAGACCTGGAGAGAAGGAGAGAGAAGAAAGGAGGTAGAGAGACTGAGGAATGTAGACCTGGAGAGAGGGAGAGAGAAGAAAGGAGGTAGAAAGACTGAGGGATACAGACCTGGAGAGAAGGAGAGAGGACAAAGGTAGAGAGACGGAGGGATACAGACCTGAAGAGAAAGAGTGAGGGATATAGACCTAGAAAGGAGGAGAGAGAAGAAAGGAGGTAGAGAGACTGAGAGATTATAAATGGGGAGAGAGAAGAAAGAGAAGCAAAGACAGAGACAGAAGGATATAGATCTGGAGGAAAAGAGAAAGGCTAATCAGAAGAGAGAGGAACAAGGGATGAAGAGAGAAGGATCAAAAGGCAGAAAATAAACAGAAATATAGGAAAGCAATAGCTACAGAGAGATAAAAGGAAGTGAGCATGTTGCCAATAGCAACTGGTAATATTTGGGGTGATCCAAGCTTAGAATAAATTGTAATCAATTGTAGGTGGAGGTGTGACGCCATATGAAAGGCCATCATGGCCCTGTTTGCATCCACTCGTCATCTGTACAGTATCGGCTCCTACGCTCGCTTTCTGCAAATCTTCTTTGCACGTTCATCAGACAGATTTTCCTGTTTACATGACAACATATGTTTCACGTTTCTGCTAATTTCTTCCATTTATACAAATCCTTTCCCTGCCTCCGAGACAGTCTTTCTCTCTCTTCCTCTCCGGCCCTCCAAGCTGGCCGTAGCGTGCCGTAGCGTGCCGCTGGAGCTGGCAGTCCGCACCACAGAACAGAGCCCGTCCTTCCACTTGGAAATGAAAATTAAAAAGCATCTTTGCAAATTAATTTCTGAATAAGCGCCCTCAGATTGATGGCAAGATTATCTTCTGTCACATCTCACATTAATGCCATCTCCAAATATATATTTTTTCCAATGTCATAAGCTATACAGCCTTTTAAAGTGTAGCAGCTGAATAATATATCAAAATTACTTATTGTCTCTTCTCTTCTTTTTTCCTTCTCCTTTCCCGGTTGGGCGGTGCCGCCGGTCGCATCTCAAACTATCACTCGGCGTTCGATTTGGCGAGCTCGCGGCCAAGAATATAGGGCCTGATAATGTTCTGTGGCACGAGAACCGCCTGGCGCCAATTCTAGGAAAGCACTCTAAATGTCAAAATATTAGACATTTTTGCGATTACAGACTGAAACAGTTTGGCTCGTCTTGAAGTAGGAGAGTAATTGTTCCATCGCTAAATAGTGTTTGGCTAAGGCTCATATTTTGGGTTGAAATGGGCAGACGGTATAATAGCTATTATACTAATGTAATAAATTAAATCTTTTTTTACAAGCACTGTCTCAGAGTTATTTTAGTTGGATCTGCTCTCTTCTTAGTCACCCTTTTCACCTTAGACTAAGTAGAGCTTGTTCATGCATATCACAGAGGAAGCTCTATAAATATTACAATACGACTGACCACAGAAGGTACAAATACTCCTCTTCAGAACCTTTCTGGGTCACACTATAAGTTCAATTGCCGGACAACTTGCCCATAACAGATGACTTGGTTCTCCTATGGCACATGTGTCAAACACAAGGCTCATGGGCGAAATCCGTCCCTCGAGGTCATTTCATGTCGCCCACGGACCTCTCTTGCAGCTGCTCAAGCCCCTTGTTTCTGCTCCCCACCTTGTCACAGCAGATCTCCTTCTCTAGATCCTGTGCTTCTCTGTGGAGCCTCGGAAAGGCTCGTCTCTGCCCTCCTCCCTAGTGTTGAGCGGAATACGCCATATTCGATTTCGCGATATTGCGCGAATATATAGAAGAATATTCGCGAATATTCGCTAATTTCGCAAAAATGTTTCGCAAAATGTTGCGAAATTTCGCTAATGCGAAAATGATTGCGAAATTCTCATAAACGGAGATCATTTCCTGTATTACTAAACTAATATGCACTAAACACTAACTCTACACTAACTCTACTTAAAAGAAAGGAGAAAAAGGGGGCAAAAGAAGGGCGGAGAAGATAATCGCGCAATATTCCTTTTGCCGAATATTCGAGTTATTCTGATTGGCTCTGATGCAAAAGAAGGGCCGAGTAGCTGATGCGATTCTTTTATGTTGCCGAAAATTCGCAATGCGAATTTTCGGCAACATAAAAGGATCGCCTCAGCTACTCGGCCCAGGGTCTCTAATCATACCAGCAATGCTTTTAGATGTCGATGGAGATCACTAGGATGTGATCTGTTTTAAAAATAAATGTGAAAAAATACGAATATTCGCCATAGCGAATATTCGCCGCGATATTCGAGTTATTTGCGAATACTCAAATATGCAATATTCGTAGCGAATATTCGCAATGCGAATATTCGTGAGCAACACTACTCCTCCCTTCCTCATCCCATTAGTCGGCAGCAGTCAGTAGGCGAATTCCAATGTTTATTTTTTATTTTTAGAAGCACATGATTAAAGGTGGGCTCGGAGCGCAGAGCACTGCCCACCCAGTTGTGTGACATTAGCTAATTAATATTCGCTAACGTCTTCCTGTTTCTCCTCCTGGTCAATCAGGAAACGGGTCCTGAGACCCGATTGGCCGGGAGTCCTAAGACCGTGACAGCCGGGATGTAGAAGGAGATGCGGGGGGAAGCCCCCACCAGTATGGGGTAAGTGCGGGGCCGGCAGGGGGCGTCTGATGAGCGACAAGCGATAGAGCGAGCGACGGGGGTGTTTTACAGTCCTTGATGCGTTTCACCAGCCTGGAGTGGTGAAACGCGTCAAGGAAGGTTGTTTTTGGGATGAAGACATCACTGTATGCAGTGAAATAATTGATTATTAAAGTGTTACTAAACCCACAACAGTAAGATCAGTCTGTATATACAGTAAAACATGCTTGTTATACTCACTGAGAAACCTAAGGGGTTAATCCTCTGCACTGTGTACAAAACGCTGTTTGATCCTGTCTTGTCTGATAATGCCCTTCTTTTACTGCCCCCAATCCATCTGCTAATAGTACAGAGCCTTGGGAGCACTCTGCACATGCTCAGTTCGGTGTGTATTGCTAAAGAGTTTTTTTTTTTTCTTGGGAGGGTGCATATGATCTGAACAGGGCCAATCAGCACTGTCCAGGCAGAGGGTCAGAGGTCCTGCAGCCTCATAGGACAGTCAGAGGAGAATGAAAACTCCTCCTACAAGCTTTAACCAGACACTGATAGAAGTCATAAGGCTGCTTTATACTGCTGATGAGAAAAGGTAGTTAGCAGTTTATATTTACTAAAATAATTGCATTTCCATATTCTGTGTGCTGTGGGAGGTCAGATATAGTGATTGCAAGCTCCTGGGTTTAGTAACACTTTAAAACACTGCAAGAAGAGCTAATTGGAGTGCGGCTCATATTTTTTCCCACCTCCCCTTTGTTATGGGAAGGGTAATTTTTCTGTATTCTTGTCCAAGGGTGACAACGTTTCATAGTTACAATCTAGCGAGTGAACTAGGACCTGAAGCGTGTTACTGGCAGGATCACCAGGTAAAAATAAAAGCAGTCACCCCATCTGAGAACCAATAGGATGCAGCAGGCCCGTCAATACAAGGCAGGCAAACCAAGCAATTGCTTGGGGCTCCAAGCTGGCCTGGGTCCCCAAGCAGGGCCCTTGCTGCCCCTCCTATATGCTGCAGCCTCCTGAGTGCTTCATAGAGAGCCTGCAGAACTGCTGCCTCAAGTCTTCTCTGTAGCGTGGCCAAGCTCGTTTTCCTTCCTCCTGTAAGTCCAGACCCCAGACGGGTACCGTGCAGTACAGGAGATTTAGTTTCCTGTTCCCGTCCGGACTGACAGGAAGTGCACACTCTGGCCGGGAACAGGAAACTGAATCTCCTGCCACGCGGTACGGATGCGGTAGGGAGGGGGGGCACGGGGGTGTAAAAAAACATAGGGAGGTGGGCCTGGGGGAGTAAAAAGAACACATGGGGGGGGCATTGCGTGCTTGCGGCAGGGGGGGTAGGGGGGCCTCCATGTCCATTTTGTTTGGGGGCCCCAAATTCCTTCAAACGGCCCTGAGCTGCAGTATGTTAATTTTTTTATTCTTGGGTTCGTTTCGCATTAACCATATTACGTAGTTTCCATTTTTTATTTGTAGAGCTGCATTCAGATTCTGTAATGTGGTCAGTTTAGAATGAACGCGATGCTTCACCAGTCACTGAACCTTGGCGTGGAAAAGCGGCTCCCGAACGGGAACGTCTTGCATTTTAATGTCGCTTTTCCAGACTTTGCGAGAAGTTAGCCGCAAGCGGAGAAGTTGGTTGGGTATAATGACATTTTCCAGTAACAGATTTTTTCACCCTCTCTGGATTACGATACAATTACAGAGATATATTTTGTATAGTATTTGAGTAACTTCCATCCCCACACCTTATGGCTGTAACAGATGTTCAATTATCCATATAATGTAAATTTCCTCTAGTTTTATTCCATATCCCTAAATTAAAGGTCAGCGCCGTTGTAATTCTGGGGGAAAAAAAAAATTCTTAATTAACAAGCCGGGTTTCTTATTAAGTTATTCTAATATTTCCAACTATTAATATGGTGCTAGCGCTTATTCTAAGTGGCATTTAACCAGTAAGGTGTAAACATGGAACATTGCAGACAATGGCATCCGGTAAAAAACAAATATGTTTGATGTAGGAGAGCACCGCCATTGTCTGACATCTGTTGCAGGCAGGCTAACAGCCGCCTGCATTTTCCAGATTGTTAGCCGGAGAGGAGGGAGATGTGTTCACCTTGTTTATTAAGAAGTGGCTCCAGCTATAAGTAAGTCGCCAGGAAGAATGGGGGTCCAGACTTTGTTGGCTGCCTGTTTGTTCCAAGTTAGTCAATTACTTGACAGAGCAGATTGTGGCTGCACTTTCCCAATACTGGCATCCATTGATGCAAAGGGGGTTGGGTTTTGGCACAAGAAATATGAGTGTGCAAAGGTGGGGTTCACAGGGAGGGTCAGCATGAGAATTGGATTACCCAGAGGCTTAGTATCAAGGTTAGGGTTGGGGTTACCCAGAGGCTAAGTGTCAAGGTTAGGGTTGGGGTTACCCAAAGCTTAGTGTCAAGGTTAGGGTTGGGTTTACCCAGAGGCTTAGTGTCAAGGTTATGGTTGGGTGTTCCCAGAGGCTTAGTGTCAAGGTTAGGGTTGGGTTTACCCAGAGGCTTAGTGTCAAGGTTAGGGTTGGGGTTACCCAAAGCTTAGTGTCAAGGTTAGGGTTGGGTTTACCCAGAGGCTAAGTGTCAAGGTTAGGGTTGGGGTTACCCAAAGCTTAGTGTCAAGGTTAGGGTTGGGTTTACCCAGAGGCTAAGTGTCAAGGTTAGGGTTGGGGTTACCCAAAGCTTAGTGTCAAGGTTAGGGTTGGGTTTACCCAGAGGCTTAGTGTCAAGGTTATGGTTGGGTGTTCCCAGAGGCTTAGTGTCAAGGTTAGGGTTGGGTTTACCCAGAGGCTTAGTGTCAAGGTTAGGGTTGGGGTTACCCAAAGCTTAGTGTCAAGGTTAGGGTTGGGTTTACCCAGAGGCTTAGTGTCAAGGTTATGGTTGGGTGTTCCCAGAGGCTTAGTGTCAAGGATAGGGTTGGGTGTTCCCAGAGGCTTAGTGTCAAGGTTATGGTTGGGTGTTCCCAGAGGCTTAGTGTCAAGGTTATGGTTGGGTGTTCCCAGAGGCTTAGTGTCAAGGTTAGGGTTGGGTTTACCCAAAAGCTTAGTGTCAAGGTTAGGGTTGGGTTTACCCAAAGGTTTAGTGTCAAGGTTATGGTTGTGTTTAACCAGAGGCTTATGCCGCGTACACGCGATCACTTTTTGTGATGATAAAAATTACGTTTTAAAAAACGGAAAATGAAGTTTGAAAAACGTTGTTTTGTTTTGTGAGATAAAACTTTATTTTTTTTCATCACAAAAAGTGATTGTGTGTACGCAGCATTAGGGTTATATGATTAGTGTTAGGAATTGGTATCAGGTTTCATGGAGAGTTGGTGTGAACGTTGAGGGTTACAAAAAAATTGGTATAAGGGTACAGTTTTAAGATTAGTGTGGGGATTAAACAAAGGATTAGTGTTGGGGCTCCAGGTGACGTCACCAGACGAAACCGGTCGAGCGAGATAACCTTCCAGCCGCAAACACTCGTGAGAACATAATCTGATACACCTGTTTTACGTTTTTAAATGTGAGTACTTGACCTTTTGTTTACAATAAAATTTTACCTACTGTATTACACTATGTGGGCACTCTCTCTTCTTTGAGCCATATACTGGACCCAACCCATCCAAACAAGTGGAGATTGCCAGAGAGCGACACAGGGCTAACACTGTGAAGGCCTTTAACCCCTTGAGGGTGCCTGGATCTGGTGAGTGAGGGACCCACCAGAGCATGAGTAGAGGGAGCACTGAATGAACACAGCCAAATGCATAACAATATATGAAGCACAAAGCACTTTTTTGCATGGACTGTTAAAACCAGCAGGAGTTAATATTTAAATTATTCACGGCACTGAGCACTTTAATTATTTGTCATTTAAACAGCACATACTTTTTATATTAACCAATTTTGTGGATGACTCAATATACCACATAGGGTCATATGTGGATCAATGTATAGTATTATATTTGTTTCAGCACTCCATTAATATTTTTTTTTTCTTACATACATATATTTACACATTAAATAAGAGGCGCCAACACCTACTACCTCACCCCCATTCACAAGTGAGGATTACATGAAGGGTTGGTGTTGAGTCGACTACAAAAGGACACCACTCAGCTTCTAGCACTTTGTCCAAAAACTACCAGAAACTGTGGGAGAGGGCCTGTGATTGGTGGAATTATGTTGTGTGGACGGATGATGTCACGTGCAAGTTTCTGCTACAAACTGTTAATAAATCCCGGAATAGTCCCTGTTTTAGAACAAGTAGCAGATCCTCCAGATTTTTTACTGACTGCATGCTTGTTCATTGGCTCGTTACCTTTAACAATTAGAGACAGCCAGGGGACTGGCATTTCCAGAAGAAGCTCAGCAATGGCAGCCCACCCCTTTGTCTGAGTGGAGGTTTCCTTTAACTTCGATCATTTCTAATGTAGTTCTTGGAGCACTTTGCCGTCTTCTATATTTTACCTCTCTGTAATATTTCATAGCCGCCTCTGGAGATAATTATAGCATTAGTTGATTAAGGTCTGCCTTTGTTGGCCGCTCTAGAAGGGGATTATCCAGGGGATATTTGACCTCCCGGTTGTTCCGGTGAGTTGATTGGCAGCCACTCGTTTCAGATGTTTTTAACAAGCTGTGGTTTCCATTCAGATATTGACAAGGCTTTCTACAGAACGTTCTCTTTTCGTCATGAACTGTTTTATCGGAGTCTCCATTTAATGGAGGGGGCAAAGTCCTCCGTCTACGTCATCTTCTATGTACAGGGAAGTAAATATTGATCCGTCATGAAGCTTTCATGTTCCCAAGCGGCAAAAGGCAACACTGAACCTTGGAAGGGCAACTTCTGGAGTTATTTGTAGCCGGTGTGGGGAGGAAGGTATATAGCCATCAGTGCCAGGGAACAATGAACATAGGACCTGTGATGTCACTGATTCATATATATTTTACTAAATCTTTCCAGGGCAATGAACAGAAACAGAATTCTTAAAGCCACCGGATTTTCATGGCTGCCCATCTCTGGATCTCATCATTATTTAAAGCCCAACTCCAAATTGGCTGCCCCCCCACACACACTCTTCTTGCCTTGTTACTTGTATATAAACCCCAACAATGAACTTATCTTATTTCCTTCTCTTTGGTCTATTAAACATAACATTAAGCCCTGCTTCACACCAGTGCAGCTTTACAATCACGCTACTTTAGCGCTCTTTTAAAGCCACAGATCCGTGCAACTTGCACCACCGATTTCATTGCAGCTTGCAACTTCCTTTAATAGAAGTCTATGCATGGATCCCAAAGAAGTAGAGCAGGAACCTTTTTCAAAGTCGCTGAGACTTGAGTCACAACAATTTTAACGGTTTCATTGCCAGCAATGGGGCGCCATTTTTAATGGAGTTTTGAACTGTCAAATCGCATGAAAAATCATACACCGGTCTGAACCATGGCTAAAACAGGTTTGATATGTGCAAATTACCTACTGATCCTTCCAGAACTCTTGTCTGCGAGTAACTTCTTGTGCATTCTGCCTATGTTGCACTTATCAATTACATTGTTCATAGCCATCTCTAAGGACTACAAACCGTACCCGTTTATGCTAGGGAGCTTAGGAACCCCTCTATCATATGGAGATGGGGCCTGTTTCTGTAGTTCTGTCCAAGGGTGCCAACACTCAATGGACACTATAAAGTAAGTGGGCATTGTCGACCTAGGACAGGAAGTGTGTTACTGGCAGGATCGGCAAGTAAAAAAAGGGAAATTAAGCCTGAAAAAAGTCCTTCTGGGAGGGCTGTTAATTAACCCCCCTCCTTCCACCACTAAAGGGAGCACAGTTAATGGCTTTCCCTCCTTCCACCATTATGTGGAGTGATGTTAATTACCTCTTCGCTTTTTGCCAATATAGAGAATGCTTTTATTGGTCTTCCCTCCTTCAGCCACTATGGGGAGCACTATTAATCGCTTTCCTTCCTTCCACCACTTTTGGGAGCAGTGGTAACTACCTTCCCTCCTTCCACCACTATGGGGAGTGCTGTTAATGGCCTTCCCTTCTTCTGCCACCATGTGAAGAGCTGTTAATGGCCTTGCCTCTTTCCACCACTATGGAGAGTGCTGGTAATGGCCTTCCCTCTTTCCACCACTATGGATAGTGCTGTTATTGGCCTTCCCTCTTTCCACCACTATGGAGAGTGCTGTTATTGGCCTTCCCTCATTCCACCACTATGGAGAGTGCTGTTATTGGCCTTCCCTCCTTCCACCACTATGGAGAGTGCTGTTAATGGCTGTCCTTCCTTCCACCACTATAGGAAACACCATGTAAAGCAATGTTTCTCAACTCTAGTCCTCAAGTACCCCCAGTGTGTCATACTTCAGCATTTCCCTCAGATGAAACAACTGTGGTAATTACTAAGGCAGTGAAACTGATCAAATCAGCTGTGCAAAATAATGGAAAACCTGAAAACATGACCTGTTGCGGCTACTTGAGGACTGGAGATGAGAAACATTGATGTAAAGAGCTGTTATTGGCCTTGCCTCCTTCCACAACTATGGGGGGCATTATTATTGCCCTTTCCTCCTTCCACCACTATTGGTTACACTGTTAATGGCCTTCCCCCCTTCCACCACTATGGGGAGCGCTCTTATTGGCCTTCCCTCCTTCCGCCACTATGGGGAGCACTGTTATTGGCGTTTCCTCCTTTCACCACTATGGGGAGCATTTTTATTGGCCTTCCCTCCTTCCACAACTATGGGGAGCACTATTATTGTCCTTCCCTTCATCCACCACTATTGGGTACACTGTTAATGGCCTTCCCCCCTTCCACTACTATTGGGTGCACTGTTAATGGCCTTACCTCCTTCCACCACTATAGGGACCACTATTATTGGCCTTCCCTCCTTCCACCACTACGGGGAGCATTATTATTGTCTTTCCCTCCTTCCACCACTATTGGGTACACTGTTAATGGCCTTCCCCCTTCCACCACTATGGGAAGCGCTATTATTGGCCTTCCCTCTTTCCACCACTATGGGGAGCGCTGTTAATAACCTTCCCTCCTTCCACAACTATGGGGAGCACTATTATTGGCCTTCCCTCCTTCCACCACTATGGGAAGCACTGTTATTGGTCTTGCCTCCTTCCACCACTATGGGGAGCACTGTTATTGGCCTTCCCTCCTTTCACCACTATGGGCCAGATTCACGTATTCCAGAGCATCTTTGCTCTGGAGTAACGCTTCTGATTTGCGTTGCGCTGCCGAATTTTTAGGAGCAAGTGCTGTCATTCACGAAGCACTTGCTCCTAAAGTTGCGGCAGCGCATCGCAAATGAGCCGGCGGAATTCAAATGTCGCGGGTACGGGGCGTGTAGTATGCTAACTACGCGCGATCCCGCCGCCGACGTACTGCGCATGCGTCGAGTGTCAAAACATCCCCGTGCGCATGCTCCAAAATCTGTGAATGAACGTCAATGACGTCACATTCCCATTCATGACCGTTTTACGCAAGCGACGTTTTTTTTTTTTTTCCCGACGCGATGACGACGCCTATACCTAACATAGGATACTCCAGCCCCATGTAGGTATATCTATGCGCCGCGTATCCCGTCCGGAAACGTCGTAACGTCATTGCGTCGCGCCGGATTTCGATCGTGAATTGCCGATTTCCGCTCATTAACATATTTTTTGAGCGTAAATCGGCGGGAACGCCCCCGGCGCCATTTTTAAGTTGAAGTAACGATGCGATGGCGAAACTCAGTTACGCTGCTCGCATCGGAACTTCAACCCGGCGTTTCTTGTTTTCTGGTTACAGAAAACAGAAACGCCGGCTCAAAGCCACTGTTACGCTGGCGGATCACTCGATCCGCCAGCGTAACCTTTCATGAATCTGGCCCTATGTAGGCCACTGTTAATGGCCTTCCTTAAATTCACTATAGGCATTATCACATTATAAAAAATCTGAGGGTCCAAATACACGAAGACTTCCCACTCAGAAGATCATACAGTAAGAGAAGCAAAACAAAGGCATTGCCTTGCTTTAATGATACATCTGGCACAGCGAGGAAAGGAGAAGTACAGATAAAAATGTTTTTATGCACAGAAATATCACCGGTCATAAAAAATACATGGCGTTATTCAGGTCTTCCTCTCAGGAGTTTTTTTTTTTTCTTGATTTGATGCTGAACATGGATTTTTTTTTCTTTTCTAAAGTTGGATAAAGGCTACAAAAAAATCGCATTATCTGAAAGGTCTTTTTTAAAGGTTATTTATAGAAATGTGAGTATGTAGAGTCAAATGGAGCGTGCCTTCAGCTGCACAGAATCTATGCCAATCCAAATTTAGTTCCATGATAGGAGACATAATGTTGTGTTGCACAGGTATCTCATTAGAGGCATCCGGGCGCTGAGGTGACACGGGCGTCTCATTGTAAAATGTGGGAAGGTGGCATGCACTAGATGCATTCCTAGTGAGCAAATCTCATTAAAGGTACAGCGATGTAACGGGGGGGGGGGGGGGGGGGGGGTAAAAAAATCATAAATCCAGTGCAATTTCAGAAAAACATCAACTCTTACTGGGATAGCACTGTTTTTTTTTTAAGCTACTCCTTAAAGGGGTTGTAAAGGAAAAAAAAAATTCCCTAAATAGCTTCCTTTACCTTAGTGCAGTCCTCCTTCACTTACCTCATCCTTCCATTTTGCTTTTAAATGTCCTTATTTCTTCTGAGAAATCCTCACTTCCTGTTCTTTTCTTTGTAACTCCACACAGTAATGCAAGGCAACAGAGCTCCGTGAGATCTTCAAAGCTTGGGAGATTTTTACTCTAATGATGGTGTGAACGGAATCAATTCTGCCCCATCATTGGTTTCATTGGGGTAACTTGAGCCATATTGTTACAATCAGTGGGAGAATAGTATCCTATTGTTGGTGCCAGTGACAAGAATGATGCTCTATTGTTGGCGTCAGCGTATAGAATACTGTCCCAAAGGCAATTGTGCCTCTTCATTGGTGTCATTTGGAAAAAATGTGCCCTACCGTTAGTGTCAGTGGGCAGAATAGTATCCCATTTTTGTTGTCAGTGACATTGGGGGGAATAGTGCCCCAACGTTGGTGTAAAAGGAAGCAATTGTGCCCCATTATTGGGAGGAATTGTGCCCTATCGTTAATATCAGTGGGGAGAATAGTATCCCATTGTTGGTGTCAGTGACAGGAATTATGCCCTATTGTTGGTGTCAATGGATGGAATACTGTCCCGAAGGCCTAATAAAGGCAGGCAAAGGGCAGCACCTGCCCCCCCCCCCCGGGCCATAGTTTGAAGACCACTGCCATAGACTGACAACAAGTGATTGTGGTTGTCCACATGGAATCTCATTTCTATTCTCTAAGCCTGTGTGGGTCTCTGGAGATACGAATAAAATGTTAGTGCAGTACAGGGCTGGACTGGGACAAAAATTTGGCCCTGGACTTCATCCAGACTGGCCCATTTTGACAGGTCTCTCCAATGGCGGCTGGACCACTCCCGCCCCCCCCCCCAGCCACCCAAGCCCCCTCTCCCCCTTCACTAGCCACTAGCCGTTCTACTTTATTAGAGTAGAACTGCTGGTACTGGTACTCTTATAGGCAGTACCAGTGGGGAAGCTAGACATTATTTCACCCGGGGCAAAGAATCAGTTCAGTGCCCCCCCCCCCTTATGGGACAAGATTAGGCAGAAGTGAGAAACTCCCAGGCCATAGCTGTTGAGTCAGCTGTCTGTCCCCTCCCCCGTGCTCCTTCTGGTCCCCCCCATGCTCCTCTCGTCCTCCCCCTGCTTCTCTGTTCCCCCCAGATGAGCACTGCAGGGAGGGAGAGGAGGTGAGCGATGCAGGGAGCAATGTGGGGAGGGAGAGACAGAGGAGCGGAGGGGGTGGGTCCGATGTCACTGAAGCCGGCCCACTGAGCCATCGGCCCACCGGGAAAATCCCGGTAGTCCCAATGGCCAGTCCATCCCTGGTACAGTATTTTCCTATATTGCATGGTTAGGCAATGTATATCCAGCATTTGGCTGAATCTGGCCTTCTTTTTTAAGCTACCATGTCCACCTACCACGATAACCATTTTTTATTTTTTTTCTACAATTCTCCCGACTCTTTAGTATAACAAATCTTATATGTGAGGCTTCCTTAGTTAATGATCAGTCTACAATAAAGATCTTTTTAATAAGATCTGCCAGTTCCCAGTTAATTTTACAGCTGACTTCAAACGAGAATATCATTAAACTTAATACTCATTGCGCCCACTTGCAGCGGCGTTCGAGGCATGGCTAACCGCTGGATCAAGACACGCCTCGTTTAAAGCCGTGCTTTTCATGATCAGAACAGCAATATCCACGCTACCTGAATCATTTCTACCCATCAGCAGTAAAATACCTTATGTTCATCTCCAGAGATTTATGTAATCATTTACCAAAGATCTTGGACTAGTTTGGATTTCTTTTTCTTTTTTTCATGTTTTTTTTTTTTTTTACATATTTTTAGTTTGACGTATTCCGATCCGATGTACTTTTTATACTTTTATGATCCAAATTAAACATTTTTCATTCGCTCTCTTTTTTTATTTTATTTTATTTTTTTCTCAGCTATCCTTTTGCTCTAACACGGTTTCCCAAAGTGTTTTATGATAATCTCCTTTTTTTGATTGGCTTGCTTCTCTAACAAATAGTTTTGACTATTAAACCATTGCAGGCTGCTACATATTTTCTTAAATGACTTTCGTTCTGCCATTTATTCAATTACAATCCTTCATCGTAAAATTTTGGTTGAAAAGTTATAAAAATGAAGGGTAATAAAGCTTTGAATTCTAATATGGAAAAAAAAAAAAGATTTGGGTACTCGATCTTCTTCTTTTTTTTGCTCCTCTAAAAAAAGGTTTCTGTTTGCAGCCGCATTGCAATAAATATACAAATATTTCACATATGAGAATCTGGAAATACATTTAGGTTGGCTGCGCCATACTGCGTTGCGGTAACGCACAGTAAAACGCACTTTATCGCACTTTGATGCATGACATGTTGTACGGTACATGGCACAGGTCAATTTTTTTGGGCTGCCCATTCAAAATGCATGCTTAACCACAAGCAAAACCACACCTATGATAACACACTGCAATGGACTGTAAAGGTCTAAACGGATTTAACAAAAATAAAATAAACTCAGCTTATTCTCCTATCACATGTGTTCTGTAGGGGGCACTGTGCATACGTTTTTGTAATACCTGCCTGTAGGCAGGTGCAGTCTATATTCCCCTCTGTAGGTGGCGCTCAACAGAAGTGGCAATGCAGAAAAGTAAGGAAGTTGTGAGGAACTTGGTTCCTCTATGACTTCCTGCGGTCACAGGGAGACAGTTTTCTAATTGGACGCTGGCACCCCACATGGTTTAGTGGCCATATTGGTTCACACAGAGTCTATTTAAGACTCCAGCTCCTGGGTTTGTCATGCTTTATGTGAGTGGCTAGTGTAGGAACAGTTTCCCATCTGGCAAGGACAGTGCTTAGAGGTAGGGAAAGGTCCCTTAGGAGTAGGAATAGTGAAAGGACAATGTCCTTCTTCGCTTCAGGCACCCTTACCTTTTTTGTGTTGACAGGCCAGACTGCATTCCCGTTCCTCATTTCAGACGCTGTTGGGATCATCCAAGACTATAGACTGCTGTGACTGTTCTTAAGTTGCTCCAAATGGCGGTGCCTTCAAGTCTTCTAGCCGGTCCATTGACAAAGTTATTTTCCCCCTTCTGGTGGCAGCAGGGGTCCAGAGCAGCCAATAGGGGAGGTAGAGCCAGTCCTCCTTTACGGGGCCCAGGCCCCATCAAGTCAGGAAGGGGTCTAGCGTCAGAGAGGGGACTTATTCTCCTCACATACACTTAAGATAGGACACATTTCTTTCCAATAACACTAATAAAGGGACACAATTGCCTTTGAGACAGTATTCCATCCGCTGACACCAACAATAGGGCACAATTACTTTTTCTGACACCAACAAAAGGGGGGGTTTGGAGTGCCTTCTTGGTGGGTAGATGGACATTCTTCCAGGACTGCGGGGCTCTCATGTAAAGATTTTTGAACTCAGCCCACGTGACAATGCGCCCCCTGGGGGGGGGTGTAAACAACAGTCTGGGCTTACAGGAATAGGGCAGCATGTTTTTCTGCCCTGAAGAGGATCATTGCCACCAGGTCATCCAGTGCCAAGGGAAAAGATGTCAAACTGTACCCCCTCCCCTCCTCCCCATGATGTGCAAGCACAGGGGATCTTATGTAGAACAGTCATTTGCTTGTCGAAATCTGTCAAAATCACTGCCTCTGTGACTACTCTTGAAAGGCTTGTAACAGAAGAAAAGTGCACCCATACCTACATTAAACCATTGTGCCCAGGACTCTAATCAGGTGCTTAAAAAAAAACACACCCGTTGCTGTAATTCATGCGCCAGGTGTCCTGAAAGGGGCCAGACACATGAATATGGGATGGCCGCGGCGGCCGCGGATCCATTCATGCTATCCATGCTATGCATGAATCTATCCATTGCCCCATATAGAGGGTGGCGTGGATAGAGAGGGTGGCTCCCGCATGCCCTTAATGGACAGGCTGCCCCTGAGTTACCCGCTTGTCAAAATCACTGCCGCTGCCACTACTCCTGCCAGCCCTGTAACAGAAGGCAGACGTCCCAGGCCAGAGCACCTGCCCCTCCTTGCCCCCCCCCCCCATCCTGGCCCTGATTGTACATCAGCTAACAACATATAAGAGATCCTGAATGTGTTTTGTTGTGTATTAAGTTGTTGGGCTGAAGTTGCCCTATAAATATCCTCTATTTTCCTATTACTTCTCCAGTCTATGAACTAAAACCAGGTGGACAGATCCCCTGAAGCCTGTCTCCATTTAAAAAAAGAAAAGTGCGCTGATTATAAATAAAATGATGTTTTTTTTTTTAGAGGATCCTTTCCACCTAGAAAAATACATCTGTAAGAAATAGTAACTTCTAAATTGGCTACATGTTACATTTGAAGAGGTCAATCGCTGTGGCGCATCTTACCAAAGGCGAGCAGCTGAGAAATATTTGGAATCCGACGAACGCTTTGCTTACAGGCAGCCGAAAGCCTCGCGGGGCTGCAAAATGATCTGCCATAAGACAGAGGAGTGGAAGCGTCTTCCTGTTCACCTTGTGGCGCTCTTGTATTGGATTAGCTACCTGACTTGCCATGGGGGAGTTTCATCAGTCTGCTGCAAACTGAAAAGTGAGACAGATGCGCAGACCCCAAGGTGAAACGCGTCGGATCTGGAAGCAGGAAAACTATTAATGCCGATCCAGAGAAAGTATTCTTAGCTGTACACAGAGGCTGGCAGCGTAATAACTATTTTCATGTCAATTGTTGCCGTTAACCTCTAGATTTGTGGAAAGAAGAAAAATGATTTTTTTCCCCTGTATATGCCTCATAACTGCAAGCTGGGGGGGGGGGGGTGGATATTTTAAAGGGCAATGCCAACCAAAGAAATTAAAGGACATTTGTACCTTTAAAAAGACAGATAAGACAATAGAAGGGATTATAAGGACTGCAATGTTCAAAAAAAGGAAAACATTCATCACAGAAATGATAGATATTCTTCTTCACCGAGCGTTCCATGTATTCACAAATGAACCCCCAAAGTATTAGATCAGCCCTCAAAATATACACTCGCCTGCTCGCATTTTGCGAGTAAATTTTGAGGGCTGGCGAGTGTAGGCTGCCTGGAAGCGGGGGGGGGGGGGCGAGCAAGGAGAGGATAGGAGCCGGACAGTTTGCTGCACTGGGGACACGTGGCTGCACTGGGGACACGTGGCTGTATTAGTAGACATGGGCAGGCTGCATTTTTGGGTGTGGATAAAGTTGTTGTTAATATTTATTTTTATAACTTAATTCTGCATAAAACATTTAAGGCCTCGTACACACGAGGACGGACAGATTTGAACAAATCTGTCTTCTGGGATTTTGGTTTGCTCGCGTGTACACACGAGCAAACCAAAATCCCCGCCAGCAGACGGCGCGCTGACGTGTCGGTGACGTGGCGGTGACGTGGCGGTGACGTTGACGCCACCACGTCACCGCACCAGGAAGTAAAACCCTTCCGCGCATGCGCCGAATCCATTCGGCGGCGGCGCGGGACGACATGTCTGCTGGTAAGTGTACTAAACAGCAGAAATGTCTGGCGGGCGGATTCCCACCCGACAGATTTCAAAGCATGCTTTGAAATCTGTCGGGTGGCCAAATCCGTCGGCTCGGCCGTACACATGATCGAATCTGTCTGCTGAAACGGTCCAGCCTGTATTAGATCACGCTGTTCCAGAGGTCTTTTTTATGTGTAGTTGTATACAGGGACGGACTGGCCATTGGGACTACAAGGAGTTTCCCGGTGGGCCGATGGCTCAGTGGGCCGGCTTCAGTGACAGGGAACTGCCGCCCCCCTCCGCTCCTCTGTCTCTCCCTTCCCGCAGCGCTCACCTGGGGGAAACAGAGAAGCAGGGGGAGGATCAGAGGAGCAGGGGGGGGCGACAGAGGAGCATGGGGGAGGGGACAGACAGCTGACTCAACAGCTATGGCCTGGAAGTTTATCACTTCTGCCTAATCTTGTCCCATAAGGGGGGGCACCAAACTGATTATTTGCCCGGGGTAAAATAATGTCTAGCTTCCCTACTGGTACTGCCTATAAGAGTACCAGTACCAGCCGCTCTACGCTAATAAAGTAGAACGGCTAGTGGCTAGAGAAGGGGGAGAGGGGGCTTGGGTGGCTGGGGGGGTGCAGGAGTTGTCCAGCCGCCATGGGAAAGACCTGTCAAAGTGGGCCAGTCTGGATGAAGTCCAGGGCCAAATTTTTGTCCCAGTCCAGCCATGGACATTGTATAATCCCACAGCATAACCTACAGTGCAGCAAGATGAGTGAAACTCCTTCAATATAGAACAGGGGTAGGCAACCTGGGGCCATCCCCTACATTTCCCATGAGGCATTTCAAGGCTGGTAGTTACAGTTACTCCCAGAGGCAAGATGGGACTTGTAGTTCTGCAACAGCTGAAGGGCCCCACGTTGCCTTCCCCTGATATAAAACTACCACAAGCCTAAGTGCCTCCCCACACCTCTCTCTCAACAGTAGATCCCTACCAGCAATGGCGGCCACTCATACGGGGACCCCCCTAATCTACATGCAGGGCACCTGACGCATATACTTTTTTTTTTAAAGCACATGATTAGAGCCTTAGGCTCTAATAGGCTTAAAAAGGGGTGGGTCTCGGGACGCAGGGCACTGCGCCCTGAGCCCACCCAGCTGTGTAACATTAGCGAATTAAGGAGGAGACGCAGAGGGGGAAGCCGCGACCTGGATGGGCAAGTGAATCAGCGATCGATCTAGTGACCGAGGGGTGGGTGGGGGGAGCGGCGATTGATCAGGATGGGGGGTGGTTGGATGGCCTGTGCGCCCCCCCCTAAGAAAATTGAACACCAGCTGAAACTGCTTACTAGCAACAAAGGACCCCCCCCCAGCTAAATTAGGTCCCCCACCATCAACAATAAGTCCACACACAAAAACACTGACAATAGATCCCCGAGAAGCCAGCATCAATACACCCTCCAGCACACCCCCACACCCCTTCTTATTACATACATTCAGTGCTGGAGGTGCCAGCACTGTGTTCCCGCTTTAAAAATAAAGCCCCTTATGTACCCAGTGAAGTGACTGGCCTCAGGTGATACACAGAGATAAAACAAATCCTCCTACATAAGTTGTGCCTGTTTATCTGCTGCCCTCCCTTCTCTACATTTGTTCAATGTCCAGAATTTATAAAGCTTTTCTGAGCATCCAGAAAGCAGGGTATAGGGAGCAGAAGTTAAACTCTGCAGAGCTTTGTGAGAGCTGATTGGAGGGAGGGGGCACACCCCCTTTCACACAGCAACAGACCTGAGGCTGTCAATCACAGACTGTGTGCTGGAGCTCCCTCCCATATCACCTTTTTTTCTCTTGGTGTCAGGAAAACTGGTCAGAAGTGACTAATGAAAAAGAAATATTTGAAAATACAGTAAGTGACTCATGCAGATAGCAGAGGAAGGAGTCAGCAGACAGAAATGACACTTAGTGCTCTGGATTGAGACAAGTACACACTATAGAGGGATATGCTTTGTTCATTATTCATGTCTGAGGTTTACAGCCACTTTAATGACAAAAGCTACTAAAAGGAAGTCTGAATTATATTGTTTTTGAGGCAAGGAATCAATGGCCACCTACCCCCGTTTGCCCGGAGTTGCCCTTTATTTCCAGTACTCGGCTGTTTTGTTGCCCAGATCATGTAGCCTGCAATGTGTCAGCTCAGTGCGCCGGAGTCACAGGCAGACCTTCAAAGCTGCGATAGGCTGAAATCTCACGCCAATTCGTTTTGCTACCAAAACAACACAACCAAAATACGAAGTGCGGCCGTTCTCATTGTTTATTTCTGAACCTCGTCCTTTGCCTGTAGCCGTCCTTTAAATGATTATGCGCTGTTTGCCGCGCTGATGTCACGCAGTATAGACTGGGAATATATACGTGTTCGGATTGTTAGGCCAGTATATATTATTCATGGAAACATACTGCATAACACGGCTTTGCCAGGCAGTATTCTGCCGAGATTCCACTGCCCAGAAATAAAAAAATAAAGTTTAAAGGGAAGCTATAGGGCATATTTATACAGCAAGGAAGGGGATTTTCACCAAAGATTCACTGACACTAAATCAATCACTGCAAGAAATGCAGCAGGAAGATTCACCTGCAGTGAATACCAGATTTACTGCTTTATAAATACGGCCTTATTATTTTTTGGTAAATTGTACCCAACACCGTACCCAAATACATTTAAAACATTTCCCCCACAAATTTTTGCTTTCTTTTGGTTGTATTTGATCACCTCTGTGTGTTTTTTTTTTTTTGCTATAGACAAATCGCAATAGAATCAGCACGCCGGGCACGCACGCTCCCCTTACCCGGAAGCGCAGAATCACGTGTATATACATGATTCTGCAGGGGCTGATCTGTGTCAGTTAGTTGCCAACACAGCCAGGGCCGATCCTAGGGTCACAGGCGCCTGGGTGCAGAAATATTTCTGGCGCCCCCACATGGGCGTGGTTATTTTACTAACCTCTCCCCTTTACAAATGTTTCTATGGCAAAGACTCAACCACAGAGATGCCCCCCCCACAAAGTCTTCATTGCCCTGGGATCCTTACATGATCTCTTAACAATAAACAAAATACAGGAAGAGAAGCAGAGTACTTTATTGGGACCTGAAGGGGGGCTCCCTGATGGACACAGAGAGGGCTTCTGTTAGAAAGACCCCCCAGACATACTACAGACATTATACAGGAGTTGGTCAGAGACTGCAGACATGATACAGGAGACGGTCAGAGACTACAGACATGATACAGGAGATGGTCAGAGACTGCAGACATGATACAGGTGACGGTTAGAGACTGCAGACATAGTACAGGAGATGGTCAGAGACTGCAGACATGATACAGGAGATGGTCAGAGACTGCAGACATGATACAGGAGATGGTCAGAGACTGCAGACATAGTACAGGAGATGATGAGAGACTGCAGACATAGTACAGGAGATGGTCAGAGACTGCAGACATAGTAGAGGAGATGGTCAGAGACTGCAGACATAGTACAGGAGATGATGAGAGACTGCAGAGATAGTACAGGAGATGATGAGAGACTGCAGACATGTAACAGGAGATGATCAGAGACTGCAGACATAGTACAGGAGATGATGAGAGACTGCAGACATAGTACAGGAGATGATCAGAGACTGCAGACATGATACAGGAGATGATCAGAGACTGCAGACATAGTACAGGAGATGACCAGAGACTGCAGAGATAGTACAGGAGATGATGAGAGACTGCAGACATGTAACAGGAAATGATCAGAGACTGCAGACATAGTACAGGAGATGACCAGAGACTGCAGAGATAGTACAGGAGATGATGATAGACTGCAGACATAGTACAGGAGATGGTCAGAGACTGCAGACACAGTAGAGGAGATAGTCAGAGACTGCAGACATAGTACAGGAGATGATGAGAGACTGCAGACATAGTACAGGAGATGGTCAGAGACTTCAGACATAGTACAGGAGATGGTCAGAGACTTCCGACATAGTACAGGAGATGTTCAGAGACTATGCAATCTATCATGCCTTAAAAAATCTGGAGCAGGGGCAGCCCAGAGCATGTGTAAAGGGATGCTGGGGATGCCATCCTCAAGCACACTGAACACTGTGACTGACCTTGGTTCTCTCTACAGCCGGAGATAGAGATGGGAGACGGAGGCATTCCAAATGGAGATGGTAGAGATCCCAGACTCCCAGTGTGAGGAATTCATTCCTGCACATCAGCACTCAGCAGCCACTGAAAAGTAGAACCCTCGTGTCTGGAAGAGGAACGGCCCCTCCCCCAAGCACTGCCAGAAGGAGGGGAGAACTCTGGCACTTTGGCGCCCCCACCTCTGCAGGCGCCTGGGTGCAAAGCACCCTCCGCACCCTGCCTAGGATCGGCCCTGAACACAGCCAAGAACTGAGTGGGCAACGGGATTTACATAATGGTGTCATCTCTAAGCCGGTAATTCAGTCCAGGAAGTAAATTCTGGATGATGCCGTCCATCTAGAAGGAAAAAATAGATGAGGGGCCAGGCATTGCCAGGGGGATCTCTATAAGAAGTAATGAATACACATTATATAACATGCATATACTCATCATGAAAATATATCCAACACTAGGTCCGATTTAAAAGGTGTTAGGTGTGAATGACCCCTTTATAGTTGTCTTTATTATTTTATTACTTTCATTATTATATCTTGAAAATATTTTTTACATTGGAGGATTCCATAGATCCCGAGAGTCACTAACAAAAGATTTACACACATGATATTTCACAGGGATAAAAAAACTCTGCCAGGCAGCAAAGGGGGTCTTAATTAAAACCCATTTCTACCATTTTAATAAAAACCGAGGTCTCAGTTGCATCATTTTATAAATACATGTGGGAGGAACACGCCACAATTAAGATACATCTTTGTACTGTAACTGCACTAATGTATGTGAATGGTGACAAGGGATATACAGTATATCTATGGCAGGATGGAGAGTCAGCACACAGTATGCCTGAGAGTAGAGGGAGCCCCTTACATTTGGAATTTTATTTATTTTATATTTATTTATTTATTTGACAAAGAAACTCATTTCCAATATATCCTCTAATAAAGATCATTGTGAAACTTTTTGTAACACTGAGCATTTAATTTGGGGAGTATTAGCAGTCCTTTGTGTCCTTGTGCTCCTTTCCTTTTTTGTTGTGTCCTTGTGTCCCTTCTCTTTTGTTGTGTCTTTGTGCTCTTCTCTTTTGTTGTGTCGTTGCATTCCTTCTGTTTTGTTGTGTCCTTGTATTCCTCCTCTTTTGTTGTGTCTTTGTGCTCTTCTCTTTTGTTGTGTCGTTGCGTTCCTTCTGTTTTGTTGTGTCCTTGCATTCCTTCTCTTTTGTTGTGTCTTTGTGCTCCTTCTCTTTTGTTGTGTCTTTGTGCTCCTTTTCTTTTCTTGTGTCTTTGTGCTCTTCTCTTTTGTTGTGTCGTTGTGTTCCTTCTGTTTTGTTGTGAGCTTGTGTTCCTTCTCTTTTGTTGTGTCTTTGTGCTCCTTCTCTTTTGTTGTGTCCTTGTGCCCCTTGTTTTTTGTTGTGTCTTTGTGTTCCTTCTCTTGTGTTGTGTCCTTGTGTTCCTTCTGTTTTGTTGTGTCCTTGTGCTCCTTCTCTTTTGTTGTGTCCTTGTACCCCTTCTCTTTTTTGTGTCCTTGTGCTCCTTCTCTATTGTTGTGTCTTTTTGACCCTTCTCTTTTGTTGTGTCCTTTTGACCCTTCTCTTTTGTTGTGTCCTTGTGACCCTTCTCTTTGTTGTGTCCTTGTGCTCCTTCTCTTTTCTTGTGTCCTTATGACCCTTCACTTTTCTTGTGTCCTTGTGCCCCTTCTCTTTTCTTGTGTCCTTGTGTTCCTTCTCTTTCTTGTGTCCCTTCTCTTTTGTTGTGTCCTTGTGTTCCTTCTTTTTTGTTGTGTCCTTGTGAGCCTTCTCTTGTGTTGTGTCCTTGTGCACCTTCTCTTTTGTTGTGTCCTTGTGCACCTTCTCTTTTGTTGTTTTCTTGTGCTCCTTTCCTTTTTGTTGTGTTCTTGTGCTCCTTTCCTTTTGTCGTGTCCTTGTGCACCTTCTCTTTTGCTGTTTTCTTGTGCTCCTTTCGTTTTTGTTGTGTTCTTGTGCTCCTTTCCTTTTTGTTGTGTTCTTGTGCCCCTTCTTTTTTGTTGTGTTCTTGTGCTCCTTTCCTTTTGTTGTGTCCTTGTGCCCCTTCTCTTTTGTTGTGTTCTTGTGCTCCTTTCCTTTTGTTGTGTCCTTGTGCCCCTTCTCTTTTGTTGTGTTCTTGTGCTCCTTTCCTTTTGTTGTGTCCTTGTGCACCTTCTCTTTTGCTGTTTTCTTGTGCTCCTTTCCTTTGTGTTGTGTTCTTGTGCTCCTTTCCTTTGTGTTGTGTTCTTGTACTCCTTTCCTTTTGTTGTGTCCTTGTGCTCCTTCTCTTTTGTTGTGTCCTTGTACCCCTTCTCTTTATTTTGTGTCCTTGTGCTCCTTCTCTATTGTAGTGTCTTTTCGACCCTTCTCTTTTGTTGTGTCCTTTTGACCCTTCTCTTTTGTTGTGTCCTTGTGCCCCTTCTCTTTTCTTGTGTCCTTGTGTCCCTTCTCTTTTGTTTTGTCCTTGTGACCCTTCTCTTTTGTTCTGTCCTTGTGACCCTTCTCTTTTGTTGTGTCCTTGTGACCCTTCTCTTTTGTTGTGTCTTTGTGCTCTTCTCTTTTGTTGTGTCATTGCGTTCCTTCTGTTTTGTTGTGTCCTTGTACCCCTTCTCTTTTTTTGTGTCCTTGTGCTCCTTCTCTATTGTTGTGTCCTTTTGACCCTTCTCTTGTGTTGTGTCCTTGTGCCCCTTCTCTTTTGTTGTGTCCTTGTGACCCTTCTCTTTTGTTGTGTCCTTGTGCTCCTTCTCTTTTCTTGTGTCCTTGTGACCCTTCTCTTTTGTTGTGTCCTTGTGCCCCTTCTCTTTTGTTGTGTCCTTGTGCTCCTTCTCTTTTGTTGTGTCCTTGTGACCCTTCTCTTTTGTTGTGTCCTTGTATTCCTTCTCTTTTGTTGTGTCCTTGTGACCATTCACTTTTGTTGTGTCCTTGTGTCCCTTCTCTTTTGTTGTGTCCTTGTGACCCTTCACTTTTGTTGTGTCCTTGTGCCTCTTCTCTTTTCTCGTGTCCTTATGCTCCCTCTCTTTTGTTGTGTCTTTGTGCTCCTTCTCTTTTGTTGTATCCTTGTGACCCTTCTCTTTTGTTGTGTCCTTGTGTCCCTTCTCTTTTGTTGTGTCCTTGTGACCCTTCACTTTTGTTGTGTCCTTGTGCCTCTTCTCTTTTCTCGTGTCCTTATGCTCCCTCTCTTTTGTTGTGTCTTTGTGCTCCTTCTCTTTTGTTGTATCCTTGTGACCCTTCTCTTTTGTTGTGTCGTTGTGTTCTTTCTCTTTTGCTGTTTCCTTGTGCTCCTTACCTTTGTGTTGTGTTCTTGTACACCTTTCCTTTTGTTGTGTCCTTGTGCTTCTTCTCTCTTTTGTTAAAACTACTGTTTCCGCCTTTGGTCGTTTGCTATGGGTGTTGGAACACATCTGTTTTGTTGTCATAAATTCATGTTAACATTACTGGGATTGTTCATCTTTACCCCAACTTGAAAACTCTCAGCCTCCCTCACACATACCGTATACAACAGGATAACTTTAAAAGGGAGTAAAGCAACAAAGACGTCACTCTCTGTTCTAGAGAAGATGGCTTCCTGGACGTTCGGGGATCTTGTTTAATAGGTAATTACTTGTGAAATGTCAGAATGACTTTTAGACAGCGGCACTTGCATCACACATGACCACTAATGTCTCCTCGGAAGATGCTGTTCTGCAGGTGCTGTCAGAGCGGGTGAAATATACAGCAGATACACAGGGAATTTCTGGCTGTTTGTTAGGCAGTGGACACGGCGGAAGGTGCACTGTAAATAATGCCGAGGTTATTTAACAATACAAGACAAGAGGGAATCATTCTAAGAGTACTTTACCTGTGAATGTAACTTTACAAAACCACAATAATACATTCCAGACATCACAATATACAGCAACGTGTTCTTCACATTGTTACCAAGAGCACCATACAAAGCTATGGAGGTCCAAGGGGCTCAGGATTAGTGTTGCTCACGAATATTCGCATTGCGAATATTCGTTACGAATATTGCATATTCGAGTATTCGCGAATAAATCGAATATCGCGGTGAATATTCGCTATTGCGAATATTCATATTTTTTCAAATTTATTTTTAAAACAGATCACATCCTAGTGATCTCTATCGACGTCTAAAAGCATTGCTGGTATGATTAGAGACCCTGGGCCGATTAGCTGAGGCGATCCTTTTATGTTGCCAAATATACGCAATGCGAATATTCGTATTACGAATATTCGCGAATGCGTTCTCTGCCCTTCTGTGTTTTGTGTATAAAAAAAAAAAAATTAGCTTTAGTTTAGTCATATAAGTTTGTGTAAGTAGAGTTAGTTTAGTAATCCAGGAAATGATCTCCGTTTTCGCGTGTTGACGAGAATTTTGCAATCAATTTCGCATTCGCACTAGCGAAATTTCGCAAATTTTTTTTTTTGATAAAATATCACGAATATTCGATATTAACGAATATTCGCAAATACGTTCTCTGCCCTTCTGTGTTTTGTGTATAAAAAAAAAAAAAATTAGCTTTAGTTTAGTCATATAAGTTTGTGTAAGTAGAGTTAGTGTTTAGTGCATATTAGTTTAGTAATCCAGGAAATGATCTCCGTTTTCGCGTGTTGACGAGAATTTCGCAATCAATTTCGCATTCGCACTCGCGAAATTTCGCATCAGCGAAATTTCGAAAAAAATTTTTTTTTTGATAAAATATCACGAATATTCGATATTAACGAATATTCGCGAATATTCTTCTATATATATATCGCAAAATCGAATATGGCGTATTTCGCTCATCACTACTCAGGATAAGGACCTTCCTGATTTCAGTGTTGCTGCTTTGTATGAAACTGTAATTCCCCGTACACACGATCGGAATTTCAGATGGAAAAGGTCAGATGGACGTGTGTATGCCCCATCGGAGAGATTCCATCAGAAATTCAGATGAATTCCATCGGAGATTACATAGAGAGCATGTTCTCTTTTCCTCCAAAGGAATTCCGATGTGAATTTGGTCAGACAAAGGTCTGATAGCGTGTACAGGGAAAAATAAGCTATTATACAAAAAAGCTATTATACAAAAAAAAATAGGTATTTGTACTCTCTGTCTATTCAAGAACTATTAAAAACATCATTGTATTCTCACACAGGGCACCAAAGAAAATCACTGTTTCCTCACACGGGGCACTAAAAAAAATCACTGTTTCCTCACACAAGGGCACCAACAAAAAAAAACACTGTATCCTCACATGGGGCACTAAAGAAAAATCACTATCCTCACACGGGGCACCAAAAAATTATTATCCTCACGCGGGGCACCAAAAAATCATTATCCTCACACGGGGCACCAAAAAATCATTATCCTCACACGGGGCACCAAAAAATCATTATCCTCACACGGGGCACCAAAAAATTATTATCCTCACGCGGGGCACCAAAAAATCATTATCCTCACACAGGGCACCAAAAAATCATTATCCTCACACGGGGCACCAAAAAATCATTATCCTCACGCGGGGCACCAAAAAATCATTATCCTCACACAGGGCACCAAAAAATCATTATCCTCACACGGGGCACCAAAAAACATCACTGTATCCCCACACGGGGCACCAAAAAAAAACATTCATGAGAATTTGCCAGGAAGGGAGGGGGGTGAGCCAATGAGAGCTGTAGAGCTGGAGGCGTCTCTCTGTGTAAATCCAGGAAGTGAACAGGCAGCAGATTCAGCTGCCCACAGTTAAAATGGCTGCAGCCAGACTCAGCGGAGGGAGATTTCGGCAGCATATTTGGCAAGTACAGAATCACAGTATATTTAAAATGCCAAACAGGGCTGTGCTGTGCGCAGAGGTGTGTAAATCTTAGAACTGGAAGGACGTAACTACAGATCCTTTGATAGATAAAATACATAGATAGGAGCTGTATTTATCTATGTGTTTAGCTGTTCGGCTTTAATTTCAGGATGGGGTTCACAGCAATGATGATAACAGGGCAGGTGAATTAGGAAGGAGTGAGCCGGGGCTCAGCGCCGGGTAATTGTGCCGGAGCCGGTAAAGGACAAGGAGCTTTGAAGGGTAGCACTGGCAAAGCTTTGTGTCTCCTACAAAGGACGAGGGATGTGGTTTAAGCTTTTTATCTTGCCTTTTTTCCTCTCCCTTAAGAAAAGTATTAAGTACATATAACAATTGATTTTAGAAAGAGCAGAGCATCATTCCTGGGGGCACAATAAGTAAAGGGACGCGGCTTTCTGTTTAAAGCGCGACCGCCGCGCTGCACAATTTCTCCAGCAATGCTACGGAGTAAAACCCGAACTGACGTGAATACAGATTTGCGGTTTAACCTCTGCGCGGCCGGCGGTATATTGTACCTCCGCCTGACGAAGGATCCGACTCTGAAGGCTGATTGATAAAGGATGGAGAAAAAAAAAGTTCAGCTGTTTCCTCCAACAACCAATCAGAATTTTTGCTAAAAACGATTTTTTAAAAAAAAAGGTGAAATCTGATTGGCTGCTATCACTTTGCTCTCTTTTTATTTTGGTTCTGTGTTTTAAAGTGGTTGTAAACCCGTACATGTACCCTGTGACGTGACAGGCCTCAGGTGATACACAGAGATTAAACAAATCCTCCTACAATAGTTGTACCGGGAAATCTGCTGCCTTTTTTCTCAGCCATGGCCAAAAGTTTTGAGAATGACACAAATATTAATTTTCACAAAGTCTGCTGAATCAGTTTTTATGATGGCGATTTTCATATACTCCAGAATGGTATGAAGAGTGATCAGATGAAGTGCAATTAATTGCAAAGTCCCTCTTTGCCATAAAAATTAACTTAATCCCATAAAAAACATCTCCGCTGCATTTGTGAAGAAGGCTTCAAGACACCCAATAAAGTCCATCAAGCGACAGGACTGTCTTTTACAGTTGATTAACCTGAGGGATCGGGGCACCACCAGTGCAGAGTTTCCTCAGGAATTGCAGCAGGCAAATGTGAGTACATCGGCATGCACAGTGAGGAGAAGACTTTTGGAGGATGGCCTGGTGTCAGGAAGGGCAGCAAAGAAGCCTCTTATCCAGTGGCGGCTGGTGCTCAAAATATTTGGGGGGGGGGGGGGTGCAAACAAACTGAAAAAAAAATCAATTGCAGCCTCACTGTGCCCATCAAACGTAGCTACTGTGCCCATCAATTGCCGAAACTGTGTCCATCAAATGCCGCCAGTTTGCCCCATCAAATACAGCCAGTTTGCCCCATCAAATGCCACCAGTTTGCCCCATCAAATACAGCCAGTTTGCCCCATCAAATGCCACCAGTTTGCCCCCTCAAATGCCGCCAGTTTGCCCCCTCAAATACAGCCAGTTTGCCCCATCAAATACAGCCAGTTTATCCCCTTAAATACAGCCAGTTTGCCCCCTCAAATACAGCCAGGTTGCCCCATCAAATACAGCCAGTTTGCCCCATCAAATACAGCCAGTTTATCCCCTTAAATACAGCCAGTTTGCCCCCTCAAATACAGCCAGTTTGCCCCATCAAATACAGCCAGTTTATCCCCTTAAATACAGCCAGTTTGCCCCCTCAAATACAGCCAGGTTGCCCCATCAAATACAGCCAGTTTGCCCCATCAGATACAGCCAGTTTGCCCCCTTAAACACAGCCAGTTTGCCCCCTCAAATACAGCCAGTTTGCCCCATCAGATACAGCCAGTTTGCCCCATCAGATACAGCCAGTTTGCCCCCTTAAATACAGCCAGTTTGCCCCATCAAATACAGCCAGTTTTCCCCCTTTAGACGGTCGCAAAGAGAAACATGTAATGTACTGTATGTTGTCCACCAAACATCAACACAATTCCTAAAGGAAATATACTGTATGGGGAGAGGCAAAAGTCATAATTTAGTGGCTAGGGGAACAAAACATTGAAATTTGGGATCCATGGCCAGGAAACTCCCCATACCTTAATCCCATTGAGAACTTGTGGTTAATCCTCAAGAACAAAAATAAAACCCCACAAATTCTGATAAACGCAAGAATGGGCGGCCATCAGTCAGGATGTGGCCCAGAAGTTGATTGACAGCATTGCGGGGTGAATTGCCGAGGTCTTGAAAAATAAGTCAACACTCCAAATATTGACTCTTTGCATAATCTTCACGTAATTGTCAATAAAAGCCTTTGACACTTATGGAATGCGTGTAATTATACTTCAGTATCCCATAGTAACATCTGACAAAAAAGATCTAAAAAACACCAAAGCAGCAGACTTTGTGAAAATTAATATTAGTATCATTCTCAAAACTTTTGGCCACGGCTGTACATCTGTTCAAAGTGCAGAATTTAGACAGCTTGTCTGAGATTTCAGAAAGCAGGGGGTGGAGAGCTGAAGTTACACTCTGCAGAGCTCAGTGAGAGCTGATTGGAGGAAAGGCACACTCCCCACCTTCACACAGCTCATAGGAAAAGGTATGTAGCTTTCCCTACAGGGGCTGTTTGCCTGCAGTACATTGCGGGCGGTCGGGCGAAAGTATTACTATTGTGTTACGTTTAGCAAGGATTTTCATTATGTCTCTATGTCTCCAGCTCTGGAGCCGTTGGGTTATACAGAGAGTCTTTCCTTCTCCCTGCGCTGTCATACTTGTGTGCAGGAACACAGAGAAATGATCCTGTGCAGAACACGCCACCTAACTGCGCCTAGAAGCCCTCAAGGGCTCTCTGAATTGCTCTCTAAATTGCGTCTTTTGCTAAGTAATATAGATAAAGCGCATCTTCTGTTACAGCATGAAGAAGTGTCATCATTCCAATCGCTTTCAGTAACAGAATCAATAGAACAAAACATGGAGGAGTGTGAAATAACTGCACCGCGCCAAGCTGGCCTTTTCCTGCAAATAAGGCGCATCGTTCTTCACTAGTCTGAGACTCTCAGTGACCGTTCCTCGCCTTGTTACCACCCTGCTCATGTGTTCTAGTGTATCACTTCCAGGTATTACCTCACACATAGTGCTGCTACCCCTGACAATGACACCTGTAGTATCTGTTCTTATCAGTCACCAAGTGGTGGCACTGTGCTACTCTCCCTGATCTACGGTGGTAGGTTAGGGGTGGCTATGCAAATCAACTTGATGTAATGGTGACCTGGAAGGTTAGTATCGGAGAACGCTCAAGGTAACTGAGGGCTAACATTAGGTTCCCCCTGAGAATGCTGGAAGGATTACCTCCTGATGGGGAGGGAGAGGCACTGGGTCTGGCGAAGGGTTGGGTCTTCTTGGCCTTTTGGCTAAGATCAAGTGTAGTCCATGTGCCTATCAGTCATGAGGGAAAGAACCCTGACCCCCTTCGCCAGTTTGGGTGGGTCGGCTAGTACTTCCTGAATGTAATTAGGTGGGAGTGGTGGGGGAGCCCTTTCCTCCTGCTTTGAATCTGGCCTTGTGCACAAGGCTTGTCCCTAGTTGTAGGTAGGTCTCTCACTAAGCTCTCTAAGTTCTGATGCCTTCCTGGTAGGGATGGCGCTGTACTGGACTGGCTGAAGGCCGGGACCAAAAAAAAGCCTGTGGTGCGTGTCTCCCTGGAGTGGCAGCCCAAAGGTGAGTGAGGGTCACTTTGAGTTATGGCACCAAGGTCACTGTACTGCACTTGGTACGAGCCTTTTGGCTAGGACCAGAGGAATTTTTAATTCCTGGCCAAAGGGACGGCTATTGTTTTACACAATGGCACCTTTGGCACCTTCTCCTCTTTCCTTCACCTCACTT
The DNA here is from genome assembly GCA_029574335.1 of Rana kukunoris. Taxonomy (NCBI): domain Eukaryota; kingdom Metazoa; phylum Chordata; class Amphibia; order Anura; family Ranidae; genus Rana; species Rana kukunoris. The sequence continues at coordinate 156,163,908 of CM056058.1, read as the reverse complement.
TTATCTGTGTGTTTGTCGTGTTTTGTCACTTTTTTGGTTGGATGTACACTTTGTTTCATGTTTGAGTAGGGTGTGGGTCCTCGGGCCTGCCCTGAAAGTCTTCGGAGGGGGTGGACATGGCCTCTTGGCTTAGTTCACTCTCTCTCATGGGGCCTCCCTTCGGGGGTGCCCCACCTTGTACTTGGGGTGGTCTGTATCGGCATCACGTTATAAGGTTCAGCACTTCTGCACCATACTAAGATTATGTGATGTAAACATCTCTGCCATTAACCACTTCCTGACGGCCGTATGACTTTGTATGGCCACAGTGTGGTTCTAAATTTCTGGGAGGCCGTCTATATACGGCCTCCACATCACTGAGATGCCGGTGCGTGTGCCTGCCGGCCGCGATGTCCGCCAGGCACCAGTAATCGGCGGTTACAGAGACAAGGACGTGGAGCTCTGTGTGTAATGATGGGGTGTAAACACAGAGCTCCACGTCCTGTCAGGGAGAGAGGAGACCGATGCTGTGTCCCTTGTACATAGGGACACAGATCGGTCACCTCTCCCAGTCAGTCCCCTCCCCCACAGTTAGAGCACTATGCAGGGTACACATTTAAACCCTTACTCGCCCCCTAGTGTTAACCCCTTCAATGCCAGTCACATTTATACAATAATTAGTGCATATTTATAGCACTGATCGCAGTATAAATGTGAATGGTGCCAAAAATGTGTCAAAGTGTCCGATGTGTCCGCCATATTGTCGCAGTCCCAATAAAAATTGCAGATTGCCGCCATTACTAGTAAAAAAAATATAATAATAAATAATAATTCTGTCCCCTATTTTGTAGGCGCTATAACTTTTGCACAAACCAGTCACATATTGCGATTGATATGTAGAATACGTATCGGCCTAGACTGAGGAAAAAATAAAATAAAAATTGGGATATTTATTATAGTAACAAGTATAACATTTTTTTATTTTTTTTACGCAATGTTCGCACTCTTTTGTTTATAGCGCAAAAAATAAAAACCGCAGAGGTGATCAAATACCACCAAAAGAAAGCTCTACTTGTGGGGTAAAAAGGACGCCAATTTTGTTTGGGAGCCACGGCGCACAACTACGCAATCGTCAGTTAAAGCGACGCAGTGGCGGAAGCTAAAATTTCACCTGGGCAGGAGGGGGGTATATGTGCCCCGTAAGCAAGTGGTTAATATATATGAACACCTTTCCCTACTCTCTCCATAGATAACACCGCGCTCTACCTCCCGCCGTTAGATGCGCTCTTTATAAAGAAAAAAAAAAAAAGGACAATAACACAAATACATAAAACATTTCAACTGATGGATTTATCATTTAAAAAGCCTGCCAGAGCAAGGCTGTCCATTACAGGTAGGCAGCCCTCTGCGAAACGCGCCGCCGTGATCTACGCACTCCTTATCAGGATTTGTGGCACACTTCAACAACCCCTCCGATTTATTACCCGCAGAAAGCATTGACAATTGTCAAAAGTTAGACTGGTGTTTACAACAAAGGTCTGCGATAGTGAACTCTATTTATCCCGCTTGAGCCAAGGCTGCTTCTCACTCATGCGAGAGAGCTTATGATGACCTGAAATCCTCGAGTCGCTGGCAGAGCGCTTCGCTTCTACAAGCAAAACCGCCGCAATAAATAAGGGCGCCGCGAAGGTTGCAAAATGTTTCATGTCGCTGGAACTTTGTGTGCGGATCGTATGGAAGTTACACCGGAGGGGGTTCTGCGAGGAGCGCAACTTTTTATAACTAAGAAGAAATACAAGAAGATACAAAGAACAGCTTTAGGGTCCAAGTTTATTCTGATTATTATTATTATTATACAGGATTTATATAGCGCCAACAGTTTACGCAGCGCTTTACAATATAAAAGGGAGACAATACAGTTATAATACAATAAAATACAAGAGGATTAAGAGGGCCCTGCTCAGAGGAGCTTACAATCTAATAGGGTGGGGCAAGTGGTACAAAAGGATGTACCTGTGGGGAATGAGCCGATGGAAGTGGTAAAAAGATTGGGCCAGATCCACAGAGGCAGTACGCCGGTGTATCTCCTGATAGACTGAAGTCATTTCAAATTTCCCGCATCGTATCATTAGTCTGAATCCTCAAACCATGATATGACGGCTTCTGGCTTCGATCCGACAGGCTTACGTCTTCGTACGCCGTCGGATCTACGCTGCAATCTTTTTCCGCCCGCTGGGTGGAGTTTACGTCGTTTTCAGCATCGGGGTATGCAAATTAGCTTTTTCCGGCGATCCACGAAGTTACGATCGTCCGTCGAATTCTCTTACGGCATCTGTAGTCATCTTTTTGCTGCGTAAACTTAGGGAAGCAAAAATCTGGTCTAACATTAGACAGCCCATGTTAAGTATGGCCGTCGTTCCCGCGTCAAATTTCAATTTTTTTTTTTGTTTTCACGTAAGTCGTCCGGGAATAGGAATGTACGTAAATAACGCTACTCAAAAAAAATCTGACGTAACAAACGTAATTTCGCGCAATGCACGGCGGGAAATTTCTGAACGGAGCATGCACAGTTCGATCGCGCCTAATTTAAATGCTTCACGACCCCTAATCGCGTATTTCGATTCCGCCGCGAGAAATACACTACGCCGCCGTACCTTACGGGCCGAAATCTACCAGAATTCGTCTTAGAGCCAGGTACAATACGGCGGCGTAGTGTATCTCTGATACTCTGCGCCAGGGCAATTGTACCTGAATCTGGCCCACTATTCTTTATTCTCAGTAGTAGTATTATAATGCTACTATTATTATTATTACAATTATTATAATATTATTATTATTATTATTATTATTATTATTGGTATTATTATTATTAGTAGTAGTAGTAGAATGATAGTATTATTATTTTTAGTAGTAGTAGTATTATAATTATATTATATTATTATTATTATTTTTATTAATATATATTACTATTATTTTTAGTAGTAGTATAATGATAGTATTATTAGTAGTTGTAGTATAATTATAGTATTATCATTATTATTAGTAGTAATATAAGTAGTAGTATAATGATAGTCAGGGCTTTTTTTCAGGGGGAACTTGGGGGAACTCAGTTCCACCACCTTTGGCTCAGACCCTTTGGTGCCTGCTCACCACAATCACTTGTAAACACAGAAGTCTGGTTTCTGTGTTTACAAGTGCCAGCTCTTCACTCTGTGTGTAACCCCCCTGAACTCTGCACTCTGTATTAGTGCAATTCTGGTATTTAATGCCCCTTTAAGACCCTTCTACTGTTTGTGAAATCTGAACAGGGTCGTGGTTGAGTTCCTGCACCTATTTTCTGAGAAAAAAAGCTCTGATGATAGTATTTATTATTATTATTAGTAGTAGTAGTAATAGCACAGACTTTACAATATAAAGGGAGACAGTACAATTATGCCCTGTACACAACACATGTGTGTGTCCCATCATTTTTTTTCCCATTGGTGAAAAAGAATAGAACCTGTTTTAAAAATTTCTGATGGTTAAAAAGCAGATAGAAAAAAAACGATCGTCTGTGGGGAAATCCATCGGTCAAAAATGCTCAGAATCAAGTCGACGCATGCTCGGAAGCATTGAACTAAATTTTTCCCTGCACGTCCTTGTGTTTTACGTCACTGCGTTCTGACACGGTTGGATTTTCAACTGATGGTGTGTGGGCAAGACTGAGGAAAGTCAGCTTCATCGGATATCTGATGGAAAAATCCATCGGTCTTTTTTCCTCTAATGAACCGATCGTGTGTACAGGGCATTACAACATAGTTCAGCACAGAAGGAATATAAGGGCCTTGCTCATGGAGCTTACAATTATTATTATTATTATTTTTAAATCACTCCATTATGTAAAAATACAAATTCATTATAGTAAACAGAATTATAATTATAAAAGTAATTCTTTTTTTTTTAGTTCATTATATACTTAGAAAAGTAGTTATACAAATGAACTATAGTAAAAAAAAAAAAAAAAAATTGATATACTTTTTTTTTTGCTGTATTAAGCTGTAATCAGGCAATTTAGGAATTAATATTGTAAATTAATTGTTGAGTAAGCAATCAATAGTTGTAAATGAGTTCATCTTTGTGGTCCGATCACAGTAATTTAATTAATCGTGCTGTTGTCCTGACACCCATCTATAGACCTTTTACTATTTTCCTATTAATCACCTGGACATCTACTTAAACCCCTGAGGGCATAAGGTTTTTTTTTTTTTTTTCTTGTTTTTTTTTTACCCTCCTTCAACCTTCCATATTTAAAATCTGCACAGAGTTTAAGCTGGGGAAATCCTCAGCAGATATTTTTTAATGTAAAGTCGCTTATTGTTTTTTTTTTAATTATTATTATTTATTATTATTCCTGAGGTGGTAACCTTTTAAGGTGTCATTAAAATGAAATATGGCTTCTAAGACGCCCAATCCTCTTCTGTTTTCATGACATTATGGGTCCCCGTTGACTAGCGACAGCCACATTGATTTTTGACTATATAGATAAGAGAGAGAAGGATCAAAACCGAGATTAAAATGCGTAGTTAGTCCCCCGAGGAACCCAACAGCCTAAAAGTGTTTATGACAAATTCCAGTTTAATAGAAAAGCACAATATTGTTTTGAAATGATACATTGATGAGATTCTTAAAGGGGACCTGTGATGTTCTCGGAGTTCGTCAGAGGGGGAGAAATGGAGCTTTGGCCTCCACAAGCCTCACTTTTTAACCACTTCAGCCACGGACCATTTGGCTGGCCAAAGACCAGGCCACTTTTTGCGATTAGGCACTGTGTCGCTTTAACTAAAATTTGCGCGGTCATGCCTCGTGGCTCCCAAACAAAATTGACGTCCTTTTTCCCCCACAAATAGAGATTTCTTTTGGTGGTATTTGATCACCTCTGCGGTTTTCATTTTTTGCACTATAAACAAAAATAGAGCGTCAATTTAAAAAAAAAAAGCAATATTTTGTACTTTATACTATAATAAATATTCCCAATTTAAAAAAATATATGGGCCAGATTCAGGTAGATGGGAGCATCTTTGCTCTGGAGTAACGTTTCTCATTGACGTTACTCTGGCGAAATTTTAGGAGCAAGTGCTGTTATTCATGAAGCACTTGCTCCTAAAGTTGCGGCAGCGCATCGCAAATGAACCGGCGGAATTCAAATTGGGCGGGTACGGGGCGTGTATTATTTAAACTAAGCGCGATCCCGCGGCGAACGTACTGCGCATGCGTCGAGTGTCAATGCATCCCAGTGCGCATGCTACAAATTCTGTCAGTGAACGTCAATGACGTCAAATCCCCATTCATGGACGTTTTACGCAAGCGACGCGATTTTTTTTTTTCGACGCGATGACGACGGCTATACTTAACATAGGATACTCCACTAGGGGGCTGCTTTATCTTTACGCCGCGTATCGCTTACGGAAACGTCAGAAAGTCACTGCGTCGCGCCCGAATACAATTGTGAATTGCCGATTCCCGCTGATTAACATATTTTTTCAGCGTAAATCAGCGGGAACGCCCCCGGCGCCATTTTTAAATTAAAGTTGCGATGCGATGGCGAAATTCAATTACGCCGATCGCATCGGAACTCCAACCCGGCGTTTCTTGTTTTCTGGTTACAGAAAACAGAAACGCCGGCTTAAAGTGAGTTAGGCTGGAGTATCACTGATACTCCAGCCTAACTCTACCTGAATCTGGCCCTATATGTTTTCTCAGTTTAGGCCGATACGTATTTGACATATTTTTGGTAAAAGTTATAGCGTCTACAAAAGTTTTATGGCATTTTTATTATTATTAATATTATTATTATTAATATTTTTTTACTAGTAATGGCGGCAATCAGCGATTTTTATTGTGACTTTCTGCTATAAAAAATATGCAAAAAATGTAAATAAATCAGATTTCTTGATCAATTTAGGCCAATATATATTCTGCTACATATTTTTGGTAGTATGGTGACAGTGCATATTTTTAGCACTGCATGATAAAGCGTTTTTTAACCCCCCCCCCCCCCTATATTAAATAAATGGATCCTGCTCCTTAAATCATATTATATGACACAGTGCTTGTCCTATGTCATGTTGCCCCCTGTAACACCTAAAAAACCTAGCTGATACTGCCAGTTTCTCCCCACCCCTCTGTAAACTGACCGCCGTGTATCATGGCTGCTGACACAAGACACTGTGGTCAGTTTAAATGCCTCCATCATCAGAAGCCTGCTATCTGCTCTCCTCTCTGCTCCTGTGTCCTCCTCCCCCTCCCCGCTCTGTCTGTATGTGAGCCGCCCCTCCTCCCTCCTACTGCTCTCATAACACTAACCTGTATACACCATCAGCACTGCCTCCTATTGCAGGGTCCCCCTATGTGAATGATCTATAAATATAAATGATGTAAATACCTGTATATAAGCTGTATTTGCACTAATGAACGCAAATATGTTTCCTGCCAAGGGTCACCCGCCGAAAGGCTGCAAATTTGGGTGCAGTCGGTGCCAAGAGGTTACTCTAACCTGTATACACCATCAGCACTTCCTCCTATTGTAGTGTCCCTCCTCTGTGTGTGTGATGTATAAAAATAAATGCTGCAAATACCTAATTTCACAGCCGAGATTGCGATCACATGACCAGCCAGCTCTCTCCTCCCCTCCTCTTTTCCTTGGAGACTGACATCAGCAGAGGAATCTCAGCCACGCCCACTGCATCTCTCAGGGGAGAAAAGGAGAGAGCTGGCCAGTCATGTGATCGCAATCTCAGCTGTGAAATTAGGTATTTGCAGCATTTATTTTTATAAATCACACACAGAGGGGGGCACTACAATAGGAGGAATTGCTGATGGTGTATACAGGTTAGAGTGGCTTAACAACCACTTTAAAGGATTTGTAAGGGAAACATTTTTTTGCCTAAAATTAACGTCTGCAAGGTAGACAGACAGAACAGTGTAATGATTCTGTTAACAAACAAGTTAATACCTATTAAATTCCTTCATCTATATCACCTCCGGCGTCCTAGTTTCTGTTCTCTCATTCACTTCCTGGTTTACGGCACTTGTTAATGTAAGAACTACATTTCCCAGTATGCATTGCGGCACGCCCAGTAATTCACACCTCCTTGAAGTCTCTAACACGTAGAGAGCGTCCTGCCGCACAGATGTAGTTTCCAGGAGGGGACGAGCACCTTATTGACCACCGCAGTAAAGTCTCCCTTCCCGGTGGTGAGTAACAATCAGACAAGCAGGAAACTAACAATGAGAAAGTGAAAAGAGGAATGTCTGCAGGTAAAGGATGCTTATTATGAAAACATTTTCTTTCCTTTACAACCCCGTCTTAAAGGGGTTGTAAAGGAAAATATTTTTTTTCATAATAAGCATCATTTACCCGCAGACATTCGTCTTTTCACTTCCTCATTGTTAGTTTTTGCTCAGAAGTTGCTCTATTTCTTCTCTGTTCTGTTCACTTCCTGCTTGTCTAATTTTACTGACCACCGTGAAGGGAGACTTTACTGCGGTGGTCTGTGACGTGCTTGCCCCCTCCTGGGAACTACATCTGTGCGGCAGGATGCTCTTTACATGTTAGAGACTTCAAGGAGCTGTGAATTATTGGGCGTGCCGCAATGCATACTGGGAAATGTAGTTCTTACATGAACGAGCGCCGCAAACCAGCAAGTGAATGAGAGATCAGAAACTAGAACGCCGGAGGAGATATAGATGAAGGAATTTAATAGGTATTTGCTTGTTTGTTTCTTTCCTTTACAACTCCTTTAACTAATAATAACACTGCTTTTATTTATTAACCTCTTGGCGCCGGCTGCACCCAAATTTGCAGCTTTTCGGCGGGTGGCCCTTGACGGCAAACATATTTGCGTGCATTAGTCCAAATACAGCTTAATATGCGCCCTGACATCTCCCGGCACTGTTACCGGCGGCTAAGGGAAAGCTTTCCGAAAAGCCAATCACGGTGGTCACATGATCATAAACCCCGCCCCGCCTCACGGAAATCCTAAATCCCTTAAAGGGCCAGACGGCTCCAAAGGGATAAAAAAAAAAATGAAGCCTCCCTTTCGCCAATTAGTATTTTGCGATTATTTTTACAATATAAAGTCATCTCAGCTCTCTCTTTCAAAAAATATATAAAAAAGGGAGAAAAACACATTATTTGTAAGATAAAGCTGTCAGATTGAAGCATGCAGCACAATGTTAGACAATGCACAAATCATCTGAAAGCTGTAATTATAACAGCAGAGAATGGGTGCATCGCAATGTTGTTTTCCTCGTCGCAATTAAAAAGCCATGTTATATCTGGGAGTTTCTCTCTTTCGGCTGTGAATTCTTCCCTCTCCTCGCAGCCAACGCACCTTGGAAAAAAACTTTTGATGTATTCGCATCTGAAACTGCAATTAACACCCTTTTTTTTCAGGTCGCCCCACAAGATTAATTTCCCGAACATAGATTAATGCAAATGCTCGCTAAAGTGTTTTGAAAATATTTTCTCTATTAATCTCAATCAACAGCAGATTACCGCCTGGGTAAGTAATGAAGTTGTTATGGCGTTTCGGCAAAATGGCAAATAACAAACAGCCGCATAGAACCTTATAAAGCTCTGGATGGATTCGGGAACAAATAGGGGTCTTAAGAAGGTCTATTTACATCCAATTTGTGTGACATTGTATTTGGATGGTATAAATAGTAAAAGGATAAACCTGTTTTATTATAGCTTGTGACGTGGGGGGTCAGCAAACTACAGCCCAGGGGCCAAATCCGAGATTCTATTCAGCCCTCTGATCTAAGGGGGAGCTCTGATGGGGACCCATAGGCAGGGCCGCTGATAGGGGGGGACCACCAGCCATTCTGTAGGGGGCCCAGGCAAACAGGGGGGCCCAGAGAGCAGAGGGAATCATTGTAATCAGATACAGGGGCAATTACAGAATTCCCAGCACCGATCCCCCTCCCTGTTCTGGCTTCTTCTGATCCCCCCCTCTGTGTCCTCTGTCACTGTGCTGATCCCCCCCCTCCCCTCCACGGCACTGCTGGATTACCTGTCTCGTAAAAAAAATAATGAATTATAAAATAAAATACATTTTAATACATTTTTACATTCTTAAAAAGATTATATAAAAAAAAGTTTCTCTGTTATGTCTGTGTCTGCTAATAATGATTTTAGTGTATTTTGTTTGTGGAAATATTGTCTTGATATATTTTGGGGGGCCCTGTCAGATAGGCTATACGGGGCCCCGTGATTTCTAACAGCAGCCCTGCCCATAGGGGTGCGCACAGTGTGTGCCGGATGTGCCCAGGCACACCCTAATCACCCCATGTGCATTAATCCTTGTACACACGATCAGTCCATTCGATGAGAACGGTCTGATGGACTGGTGCCATCGGTTAACCGATGAAGCTGACTGATGGTCTGATGTGCCTACACACCATCAGTTAAAAATACAATCGTGTCAGAACGCGGTGACGTAAAACACAACGATGGGCTGAAAAAAATGAAGTTCAATGCTTCCAAGCATGCGTCGACTTGATTCTGAGCATGTGTGGATTTTTAGCCGATGGTCGTGCCTACTAACGATCGGTTTTGACCGATCGTTAGGTATCCACCGGTTACATTTTAAAGCAAGTTGGCTTTCTTTTAACCGAAGGTTAAATAACCTATGGGGCCCACACACGATCGGTTTTGACCTGATGAAAACGGTCCATCAGACCGTTGTCCTCTGGCTATCCTATCGTGTGTACGAGGCCTAAGTGTTATGACTCTGTGTAGCAAGCCTGCCTTGCATACACACGGTCACACAAAAGTTCGGTGAACTTTTGACTGCCAAGAACGCGATGAAGTAAAAGACTACGACGAGCCGAGAAAATTAAGTTCTATACTTCCGAGCATGCGTCGGTTTGTTTCCAAACATGCGTCGGTATTTAGCACGTCGGGATTTGTACACAGGATCGGAAATTCCGATCAGTTTTTTTCCTGCCGGGAAAATAGAGAACCTGCTCTCTATCTTTTTCAGCAGTTTTTCCGTTGGAATAAGTCTGATGGAGCATACACACGGTCGGGATTCCCGACCAAAAGCTCTCATTAGACTTTTTCCAACAGGAAAACCGATCGTGTGTACGGGGCATAAGGCTGCAAAAATGGACCCCATTGGGACACCACACCAGTTGTGTTAGCCAATCACCAACAAGCTTTTAGGATATCGAGTGAGATTTCAGTTTGAAGACATATGAGCAGGGCCGCTATCAGGGGGGTACAGGCCAGTGCCGATCCTGACCTCCCTGGGGCCCTAAGCAAAATGACATGTCACATTACAGTCGAGAATCAGGGGGGCTGCGGGGGGGGGGGGGGTGAGGTTGTGCTGCCAACAGTGACATGTCACATTAAAGATTAAAGTTGAGAAGCGGGGGGTGCTGACTTCTTACCTCTTCTCCCATGCAGCCAGCGAGCTGAGAAGCGAGGTGAGGGGCCGAAAAAAAAACTTCTCACCAGGCGGAGTCTCTAGTAATTTGGGGGGGCCCTCCGTAGCTTTGGGGGGCCCTAAGCAGCTTGCATAGTGAGCCTATAGGGCACGTTTGGCCCTGGTACAGGCAGTATACCTGTAAGGGACCTGGTGGTCCCCAGTGGCCCGGGTAGCATCCCCCTTCTTTTATTTTATCAGCACCCAAAGGCCCCCCCCCCCAACCTCTAAGGGGTCCGGTGGTGCCCAGGGCCCCGGATGGCATCCCCCTTTTTTTATTTATATATATATATATATATATATATAGATATAGATATATATATCTATATATATATATATATATATATATATATAGATATATATATATATATAGATATATATATCTCTCTATATATATATATATATATAGAGAGAGAGATATATATATATATATTTTTTATAATTTTTTTTATTTATTTATTTTCCGTCAGCACCATTTGTGGCGGAGGGTCTCTGCTCCAGGGGGGCCCATGCCTGAAGCTGTGTAAGGGGGCCCAAAATTCCTGATGGCGGCCCTACATACGAGTCTCAGTGTAGACTCGTTCTTCTGTCAAGAAAAGGAAAAGTTTCAATTTGCAAATTTCCTCGATTGTCCCGTATACTGTATGTTGAAGGATCTTCTGTATTTTGAAAAAATGCCTTCAAGCCGCACACAAATGTTTAAAGTCAGCACGCCTTTAAATTGGAGAACGGTAACGCTGCAAAAATCTCTTGGATAAACTCTCAACCCCAATAAAGATGTCCAAGATGACATCTAAAATGCATTATATTTTGCAATAAAAGTCATTTAAAAATTTATATTTATGTTGTTATCTGCGCACTAAACCCCCTACTTAAAAAATAAAGCACCTCCATCGTTTGTAAGCGCCAAGTCGTAAAAGCCATTCTAGCGTTCTGTTATGAATATCATTTTTGGTGGCCTAAACAAAAAGTCATTCTTCTACGGCAGTTCAGATAGTTATTCCCGTCGTCTATTTCCGAGCGAATGCTGGCGGCGCCATCTCTTCCAAGAAGCCACTTCCCAGACCTAGTATGGGGTCACTGCTGGAGCCGCGCCGGTTTCCAAAGAACGCAAAAAAAAAAAATTAGCCCCGAATCCCCCAGATCCAGACAAAAACGTTTTGCCGAAATCCGCATGGCTCTGAAAACCCTTCTGCTAAAATATTGAGTAGATAGCAGACTTATTTAACATGCAAATTCGGCCGCATAGAAACGAGATTGCAATCAGCACTTTTATTCACAGGATGGCCGCAGCCCAAAATGCAGGCGAGTTTTTTTTTTTTTTTCCCCCACTGGCGAGGTACCGCGGCCAACTCGCTTGTCAAAATGTGATTTGCAGGGAATTGTAATTTTATGTGTGGGATCGCAAACTCCTTTCGCTACAATTTTAAAGGATATTTGGATTCACTGAGGAGCTCACTCTGCACAAGAGTGCGACGCGGCGAGGGCTTTTTACTGCTCCTCCCGGACGGAGCCGGCCGACCGACCCACGGAGCTTGGGCAGCAGGGTTTTATTAAAGTGTATATAAAGCCAAAACATGTATTGGGCCAGATTCAGGTAGATGGGAGCTTCTTTGCGCTGGAGTAACGTTTCTCATTTACGTTACTCTGCCGAAATTTTAGGAGTAAGTGCTGTTATTCATGAAGCACTTGCTCCTAAAGTTGCAGCAGCGCATCGCAAATCAGCCGGCGGAATTCAAATTGGGCGGGTATGGGGCGTGTAGTATTCAAACTGAGCGCGATCCCGCGGCGAACGTACTGCGCACGCGTCGACTGTCAATGCATCCCAGTGCGCATGCTCCAAATTCTGTCAGTGAACGTCAATGACATCACATCCCCATTCATGAATGTTTTACGCAAGCGGCGCGATTTTTTTTTTTCCGACGCGATGACGACGCCTATACTTAACATAGGATATTCCAACAGGGGGCTGCTTTATCTATACGCCGCGTATCGCTTCCGGAAACGTCGTAAAGTCACTGCGTCGCACCCGAAAAAGATCGTGAATTGCCGATTCCCGCTCATTAACATATTTTTTGAGCGTAAATCGGCGGGAACGCCCCCGGCGCCATTTTTAAGTTGAAGTAACGATGCGATGGCGAATGTCAATTGCGCCGATCGCATCGGAACTCCAACCCGGCGTTTCTTGTTTTCTGGTTACAGAAAACAAAAACGCCGGCTTAAAGTGACAGTTAGGCTGGCGGATCACTGGATACTCCAGCCTAACTCTACCTGAATCTGGCCCATTTTTCTCATTTTGGATAGTGTTGGAATGTACACCAATGAAAGTATATATATATATATATATATATACAGTATCTCACAAAAGTAAGTACACCCCTCATGCCGCGTACACACGATCATTATTAGTGTTGCTCACGAATATTCGCATTGCGAATATTCGCTACCAATATTGCATATTCGAGTATTCGCGAATAACACGAATATCGCGGCGAATATTCGCTATTTCGAATATTCGTATTTTTTCAATATTTTTTTTTTAGAACAGATCACATCCTAGAGATCCCCATCGACGTCTAAAAGCATTGCTGGTATGATTAGAGACCTTGGGCCGAGTAGCTGCAGCGCTCATTTTATATTGCCGAAAAATCGCAATGCGATTATTCGGCAATAGCGATATCGCGCAATTATTTTGTATTGTAATATATCACGAATATTCTGAGCCAATCAGAGTGCTCCATTCCGCATTTCTCGAAATTTCGCAATTATTTTGTATTGTAATATATCACGAATATTCTGAGCCAATCAGAGTGCTCCATTCCGCATTTCTCGAAATTTCGCAATTATTTTATATTGTAATATATCACGAATATTCTGAGCCAATCAGAGTGCTCCATTCCGCATTTCTCGAATATTCGCAATTATTTTATATTGTAATATATCACGAATATTCTGAGCCAATCAGAGTGCTCCTTCCGCATTTCTCGAATATTCGCAATTATTTTGTATTGTAATATATCACGAATATTCTGAGCCAATCAGAGTGCTCCTTCCGCATTTCTCGAAATTTCGCAATTCGCATTCGCATTCGCAATAGTGAAATTTCGCAATCATTTCATTTCCAAAAAATATCACGAATATTCGTATTTAGCGAATATATCTCGAATATTCGACTATATATTCGAGATATATCGCGAAATCGAATATGGCATATTCTGCTCAACACTAGTCATTATTCGGCATGAAAAAAAACAATGGGCCAGATTCACAGAGGCAGTACGCCGGTGTATCTCCTGATAGACCGGCGTACTTTCAAATTACCCGCGTCGTATCATTAGTGTGAATCCTCAAACCATGATACGACGGCTTCGGGCTTTGATCCGACAGGCTTACGTCTCCGTACGCCGTCGAATCTACGCTGCAATCTTTTTCCGGCCGCTGGGTGGAGTTCGCGTCGTTTTCCGCGTCGGGGTATGCAAATGAGCTTTTTCCGGCGATCCAGGAAGTTACGATCGTCCGTCGCATTCTCTTACGGCATCTGTAGTCATCTTTTTGCTGCGTAAAGTTAGGGAAGATAAAATCTGGTCTATAGTTAGACAGCCCATGTTAAGTATGGCCGCCGTTCCCGCGTCAAATTGAATTTTTTTTTTTTGTTTTTGCATAAGTAGTCTGGGAATAGGAATGTACGTAAACGACGTTACTCCAAAAAAACGATGTAATTTCGCGCAATGCAGGGCAGGAAACTTCTGAATGGAGCATGCGCAGTTCGATCGCCGCGGGGACGCGCCTAATTTAAATGCTTCACGCCCCCTAATCGCGTATTTCGATTCCGCCGCGAGAAATACACTACGCCGCCGTACCTTACGGGCCGAAATCTACCTGAATTCGGCTTAGAGCCAGGTACAATACGGCGGCGTAGTGTATCTCTGATACTCTGCGCCAGGGCAATTGGACCTAAAACTGGCCCAATGTTTTCGGCATGTAGAAAAAACATAGGCCCGGATTCACGTAGCACTTACGCTGACGTATCTACAGATACGCCCCAAAAGTACAAATGTGCGCCGTCGTATCTATGCGCCGGACCACAAACTGAGTTACGTTGAAAAATAGGCTTCTTCCGACCGACGTAACTTTCCTACGCCGGCTTATCGTGGGCGCATATTTACGCTGGATGCATATGGAAGTTTCGATTCAGATATGCAAATGAGGGAGATACGCCGATTCGCGAACGTACTGCAAGGCTTTCTTCCTGGTGTGGAGTGTCGTGCTCGCCCCCTTCCTTGGACTACGGGAGAGTCAGGACACCCACTAACACACAGCTCCTTTCTCTATCTGCAACATAGAGAGCGTCCTGACTCTCCCGTAGTCCAAGGGAGGGGGCGAGCGCGACACTCCACACCGGGGAGAAAGCCTCGCATTACTGTGTGGAGTTACAGACAGAAGAACAGAAAGTGAGGATTTCTCAGAAGAAATAAGGACATTTAAAAGCAAAATGGAAGGATGAGGTAAGTGAAGGAGGACTGCACTGAGGGAAAGGAAGATATTTAGGGAAAAAAATTACCTTTACAACCCATTTAAGGCAGTGCTTTTGAAAATAATGGTGGCCACACTGCACCGATGTGACAATGCATGTGCGGGTGTGACGTCATCGCCGCTCCGGCCAATCACAGCGCCGGAGCGGCGATACCAGGAAGAAGCTCTGAGGGGACATGGTGGCGACGGTGGAGGGAAACGTGCCACATAATGAGCTAGCTATGCATACTAGCTCATTATGCCTTTTTATTGCATTTTTTTCTGGTTTATTGTAAGAGGGTTTGCGTTCCCTTTTTAGGCAAAAAAAACAAAAACATTTTTTCGCCTTTAAAGCCACTTTAATAACATCCAAGCCAAAGCTACGTTTTTATTGCTGGGTGAAATGACCCTTTAAATGTATCCTTCCGATACTCTAATGAGATATAACATTTCAAACTTCCTGGCAGCAAATCCATCTTAAATATACGGTAGTGGTTTTTTTTTTTTGGTTGTTTTTATTATGTTGTTTTTTTGTTTCGCTGTATTACGTGTGCGCGGTGATTGATGTTCTTCTTGTGTCTCTTGTGATACCCGGGCTCGTAGCTGTGCAATAGTTTGTTTCTATTTTTTGCGAGAACTTTTGGCAGGAGATCCAGAAATCTGTAACTTATGTTATATAAGGACGTGGCCATATGTCACCGGTAGATTGGCATCCACCATCCATCAACTACTGTGTGTTTTAAATATACATGTATAGTAAAAAAAAAAGTCTACTGCAAAGGGAAATAGTGAATTTATATAAAAAAAAGACTTTGAAGAAAAAAAAAGAACTTGTCTAAATGAAAACGATATTGTTTTAACCGGTTAAGACCCGGACCAATATGCAGGTTAACCACTTTAGCCCCGGACCATATTGCTGTCCAAAGACCAGAGCACTTTTTGTGATTCGGCACTGCGTCGCTTTAACTGACAATTGCGCGGTCGTGCGACGTGGCTCCCAAACAAAATTGGCGTCCTTTTTATCCCACAAATAGAGCTTTCTTTTGGTGGTATTTGATCACCTCTGCGGTTTTTATTTTTTGCGCTATAAACAAAAATAGAGCGACTATTTTGAAAAAAATTCAATATTTTTTACATTTTGCTATAATAAATATCCCAAAAAAATATATAAAAAAACTTTTTTTTTCCTCAGTTTAGGGCGATGCGTATTCTTCTACATATTTTTCGTAAAAAAAAAAATCGCAATTAGCGTTTATTGATTGGTTTGCGCAAAATTTATAGCGTTTACCAAAAAGGGGGTAGTTTTATGGCATTTTTATTAATATTTTTTTTTTACTAGTAATGGCGGCGATCAGCGTTTTTTTTCGGTACTGCGATATTATGGCGGACACATCGGACACTTTTGACACATTTTTGGGACCATTGGCATTTTTATAGCGATCAATGCTATAAAAATGCATTGGATTACTATAAAAATGCCATTGGCAGTGAAGGGGTTAACACTAGGGGGTGGGGAAGGGGTTAAGTGTGTTCCTATTTGTGTTCTAACTGTATGGGGGGGTGGACTCACTAGGGGGAATCACTGATCTTCTGTTCATACATTGTATGAACGGAGGATCAGCGTTTCCCCCGCTGACAGGAACGAGAGGAATGTGTTTACCTCCCGTTCCCCGCTCTGTAACGAACGAGCGCGCGTGCTCGGCGGCGATCGCGCCCGCGGGACTCGGGTGCGAGCGATGGGCGCGCGCGCGGGCCGCCGGTGGCGCGCACGCGCCCCCTAGTGGCTGCGAATGTCCCGACGTAGAGCTACGGGCTCTCGCCCAAGAGAGCCGACCTGCCGCCGTAGAACCACGGCGGCTGGTCGGCTAGTGGTTAAGGACCTTGCCCCTTTTTCGGCACTTCGTCGCTTTAACTGACAATTGCGCGGTTGTGCGACGTGGCTCCCAAACAAAATTGGCGTCCTTTTTTTCCCACAACAACCCGGTCTGAAGCTCCGTGACCGCGCCCGCGGGACACGCGGACCCGATCGCCGCGGGTGTCCCGCGATCGGGTCACAGGAGCTGAAGAACGGGGAGAGGTAAGTGTAAACACATCTTCACCGTTCTTCTCTGTGGCAATGACAGTGATCGTCTGTTCCCTGATATAGGGAACGACTATCAATGACGTCACTCCTACAGTTAGAAACACACGTGAGTTCACACTTCACCCCTAAAGCCCCCCCTAGTGGTTAACCCCTTCAGTGCAAGTGTCATTTTCACAGTAATCGGTGCATTTTTCGCTGTGAAAATGACAATGGTCCCAAAATGACGTCAAAAGTGTCCGATGTGTCCGCCATAATGTCGCAGTCGCGAAAAAAATCGCTGATCGCCACCATTAGTAGTCAAAAAAAAAAATGTATTAATAAAAATGCCATAAAACTATTCCCTATTTTGTAAACGCTATAAATGTTGCGCAAACCAATCGATAAACGCTTACTGCAATTTCTTTTTACCAAAAATATGTAGAAGAATACGTATCGGCCTGAACTGAGGAAAACAAAATGTCGCTCTATTTTTGTTTATAGCGCAAAAAATAAAAACCGCAGAGGTGATCAAATACCACCAAAAGAAAGCTCTACTTGTGGGGGGAAAGGACGTCAATTTTGTTTGGGAGCCATGTCGCACGACCGCGCAATTGTCAGTTAAAGCGACGCAGTGCTGAATCGCAAAAAGTGCTCTGGTCTTTGGCCAGCCAAATAGTTAAAAAGTGAGACTTGTGGAGGCCAAAGCTCCATTTCTCCCCCCTCCGAAGCCGAGAACATCACAGGTCCCCTTTAAGAATCTCATCAATGTATCATTTCAAAACAATATTGTGCTTTTCTATTAAACTGGAATTTGTCATAAACACTTTTAGGCTGTTGGGTTCCTCGGGGGACTAACTACGCATTTTTTTGCTCTTTCTAGTTCTTATATATTGTTTTCAATCTCAAGACCTGATGAAAGGGGCGTGTTCGGACCTCCGAAACGTGTTGGGCATTGTTAGAATTTTTACCCTGACCTTTATCGAAATAAAGTCACATCTGAACTTTTTTTTTTTTTTACCAGTGGTGTGGCCAGGGCTGTCTTAAAGGAGTTGTAAAGAAAAAAAAAATGTTTGCCTAAAATGAATGTCTGCAAGGTAGACAGACAGAACAGTGTAATGATTCTGTTAACAAACAAGTAAATACCCATTAAATTCCTTCATCTATATCACCTCAAGCGTTCTAGTTTCTGTTCTCTCATTCACTTCCTGGTTTGCGGCGCTCGTTCATGTAAGAACTACATTTCCCGGTATGCATTGCGGCACGCCCAGTAATTCACACCTCCTTGAAGTCTCTAACACGTAGAGAGCGTCCTGCCACACAGATGTAGTTCCCAGGAGGGGGCGAGCACGTCACTCACCACCGCAGTAAAGCCTCCCTTCACGGTGGTCAGTAACAATCAGACAAGCAGGAAGTGAACAGAGCAGAGAAGAAATAGAGCAACTTCTGAGCAAAAACGAACAATGAGGAAGTGACAAGAAGAATGTCTGCAGGTAAAGGATGCTTATTATGAAAAAAAGTTTTTCCTTTACAACCCCTTTAATTTAGCCCCGGGCCTGTTTTTCAGATTCGGTGTTTACGAGACTAAAACATTTTTTTTTGCTATAAAATTACTTAAAACCCCCAAACATTATATATATTTTTTTCTAACACTCTAGAGAATAAAATGGCAGTCATTGCAATACTTTTTGTTACACCGTATTTGCGCAGCGGTCTTACAAGCGCACTTTTTTTGGAAAAAATGCACTTTTTTAAATTAAAAAATAAGACAACAATAAATTTGGCCCAATTTTTTTATATATTGTGAAAGATAATGTTACGCCGAGTAAAATGATACCCAACATGTCACGCTTAAAAATTGCGCCCGCTCGTGGCATGGCATCAAACTTTTACCCTTAAAAATCTCGATAGGCGATGTTTAAAAAATTGTACAGGTTGCATTTTTTGAGATACAGAGGAGGTCTAGGGCTAGAATTATTGCTCTCGCTCTAACGATCGCGGCGATACCTCACTTGTGTGGTTTGAACACCATTTTCATATGCGGGCGCTACTCGCGTATGCGTTCGCTTCTGCGCGCGAGCTCGTCGTAAAGGGGCAATTTAAAATTTTTTTTTTTTGTTTTCGTATTTATTTGTATTTATTTTACCAATTTTTAACACTAAAATAAAAAAAATAAAAAAATTATCACTTTTATTCCTATTACAAGGAATGTAAACATCCCTTGTAATAGAAAAAAGCATGACAGGTCCTCTTAAATATGAGATCTGGGGTCAAAAAGACGTCACATCTCATATTTAGGCTAAAATGCAAAAAAAAAAAAAAAAAAATTTTTTAAATGTCATTTTTCAAATGACATTTAAAAAAAAATGTCTCTTTAAGACGCTGGGCGGAACTGACGTTTGACGTCACTTCCGCCCAGCAGAGCTACGGGGATGGACGAGGGAAATTTTTTCCCTCACTCGCATCCCCGCTGAACAGACGAGCGCACCCGTTCGCCTCTGCCGCTACCGACGGCTCCGGTAAGCGGCGGAGGGCGCGGGAGCGCAGCGGGAGGGGGGGGGGGCGCTCGCCCGCCACCGATAACGGCGATCTCGCGGCGATTCCGCCGCGGAGACCGCCATTATCGTTTACCCGACCGCCCACAGAAGAGATGGATATCTCGGTTGTGGCAGCAGCTGCTGCCGTTACCGAGATATCCATCTTCAAAGTACCGACGTATACCTGCGGTGGGCGGTCGGGAAGTGGTTAATGAGAGGACATACCTGGGCACTGCCCAGGGGCCCTAGCTGTATGGGGGGGGGGCCTGCACTTTCTCCAAAGCAGCTGGTCCTTGAGCCCACGCCGGCCTGAAATTGGGGGCCCCCCATGATGGCACTGAGAGTGATAGATACACAGGGGGGGCAGTCTGCCTCCTACCTACTTGATGTCTGTTTACCTGCACTGTCATCATTGTAGGGGCCCCAGAGCGTTACTTTGCCCAGGGGCCCGTGATGCTATTAAGACGGCCCTGGGTGTGGCTCTTCAATTTTTATTTCATGGCTCTTTAATCTAGGCCTTGACAGTTTTTTTTTTCTGAAATCTGCTATTTTATCCAATCAGGGAACTGCTAGATATCTGATCGGTCTTTATTCTGCCGCCAGTCATTTTATCATTTATATTCACTTTAGGTGCCCCGTGTATCTTCTGCTTCAGAGCCCCCCCCCGTACATCTATTTACACTGCTTACATTGAGGCTTCTATGTTTGGACAAAACTGTATCATTTATTTTTATCTGCGGAGACCTCCAATGCAATTACACTGCAGCGTGCTGATTAAAGCGCCGCCGAGTTCTATATAGGGCTCCTCTTCTGATATCTCCGACATGTCAGCTCATGTAAGCCATGTTATAGAACGCTATTTGCTCTACTAATTGCCTCTTAGCCTTGTCTCAATCTTCAGGTCTCCATTGTTAGAATGTCATATTCTGGGACCCCGCGTTTAATATTGTCCAATCTTTAGACGATTGTCTCCTGAATATTAATCCCCCACCAATCTCCGCGTGGCTGGAGCGGGATGCTAGACAGGCCAAGGCGTAAGGGACGGTCAATATGTGACATTTGGCGTTACGGTTTATAAATCAGCGGCGTAACAAAAGCGCCTTATAATTTCGCCACGCGAGATGGATCGTTAGGAAAGGAGGACTCGCAGATTATGTAAAAAACGGTTAATTTACTGGCAGGAAAGAGGAATGAAATTGCATGAAGAACTTAAAGCGGATCTCCCACGCCAGATACATTTTTTTCTGAATGGCTATTTAAAACTTAAATTACCGTCATTTCTGGAACTGACATGTCCTGTCTCCGCCGGCCGCTCCGCTGCTTTACAGTGTGAAGTTATATTCTCCCTTCCGGTTTAGGCATCATTTTAACTGTGGGCATAAGCCCACAGCCCGGCACTTCCTTTTCCGGTGGATGCTGATGTCCCAGCATCCACCGCTCGATCTCGCGCATGCGCGCGAGCAACGGGGACCAGCGGCTTTGGCGTAATGGAGATTTTTGTAAAGCCCGCCCTCCAGCCTTTGTTTACATCGCGCGTCACTTCCTCTTCCTCGAAATCGCGCGATACCTCGTCTAACATGGGAAGAATACCATCTGAAGGGAGCTATGACACAAGCTCCCAGAGGACACTGCACGGGACAGGAAACAAAGAGAAACCCGAGCAAAAACCCGAGAAAGGCAGACCGGAAGCCCATCAAGTTTAATGGTACTGTAAATCTTATTTTAATTGAAAATATCGGTTTCAGCATTCTTTAGGAGCAGTATTATTTATGCGATCCTGTTTAATTTTGGGTGGAGATCCGCTTTAAAGGGGTTGTAAAGGTACAATTTTTTTTTCCTAAATATCTTCCTTTACCTCAGTGCAGTCCTCCTTCACTCACCTCATCCTTCCATTTTGCTCTTAAATGTCCTTATTTCTTCTGAGAAATCCTCACTTTCTGTTTTTCTGTCCGTAACTCCACACAGTAATGCGAGGCTTTCTCCCTGGTGTGGCGTGTCGTGCTCCCGTTTGGAAATCTCCCCTAACTTCCTGTTTCATCGAGAGGACAGGAAGTAAAAGGAAATCTTAGGAGGGTGTCAAACCCTTCAGCTACTCTTTTACAAAATCCAAAAAAGACAAAAGAAAAGAAATCACCGCTCCAGGTGAGACCTGTAGACGATCAAGGATAATTAGATTACCAAGGTGCTGGCGATGCAAATGGCAATGATGATGAAGAAAAAGAGGGAAGGACGGCTGCACTCCAAGGATTTTCAAACGAAAAAAGTTGTCTTTATTGTAAATCCAAAAACATGTACAGTCACAGCAATCACAGAAAACAGGACAGCCGACGCGTTTCGCACTCGATCAGTGCTTAGTCATGGCTATGGTATGGTGCTAACACAAAAACATTTATACTAAACCCCAAAATACCAAATAAAACATGTGACTCCCTTCAGCCTATAGCAACTTAAAGTTAATTAGTTGTGATAGACATCCTGAATGGGTGTAATCAGAGTGTCAAGTGTGTGCAGGCTGAAAGTCAACACTAACATAAAAAAGGTAACCCTTAAAGAACCTGTGTATGTGTGGATGTGAGGATTGCATGAAAATGGGAAGGGATATATATATATATATATATATGTAAAGGTGAATGTGAGAGTGAATGTAAAAAATAGTGAAAAATAAAATAGACTGGTTTTAAGTGTCTATATATTTATATATATATAGCCGAAATAGTGTTTAGGGTGCCGAAGCAGTCATATGGCCCACAAACCAAAAGAAAAAAAAACACAATAACAAGAGAAAAAAAAAAAATTAAACACAAAAACAAAAACACAATTTTTTTTCTCTTGTTTTTGTGTTTATTTTTTTATTTATTTTTTTATTTTTTCTGGTTTGTGGGCCATATGACTGCTTCGGCACCCTAAACACTATTTCGGCTATATATATATAAATATATAGACACTTAAAACCAGTCTATTTTATTTTTCACTATTTTTTACATTCACTCTCACATTCACCTTTACATATATATATATCCCGTCCCATTTTCATGCAATCCTCACATCCACACATACACAGGTTCTTTAAGGGTTACCTTTTTTATGTTAGTGTTGACTTTCAGCCTGCACACACTTGACACTCTGATTACACCCATTCAGGATGTCTATCACAACTAATTAACTTTAAGTTGCTATAGGCTGAAGGGAGTCACATGTTTTATTTGGTATTTTGGGGTTTAGTATAAATGTTTTTGTGTTAGCACCATACCATAGCCATGACTAAGCACTGATCGAGTGCGAAACGCGTCGGCTGTCCTGTTTTCTGTGATTGCTGTGACTGTACATGTTTTTGGACTTACAATAAAGACAACTTTTTTCGTTTGAAAATCCTTGAAGTGCGGCCGTCCTTCCCTCTTTTCTTCATCATCACTACTCTTTTACAAACAAATACTTTAGCCAGGAGTTGGGTTTTAGATAGTGTTGCCGTATTTCCTGATGACATTAGCAGTTGATTGATGTGACTTTTCTGGATGTGCTCTTTAATAAGCCCTATAGGACAGCATGGAGCGTGCGAGTGACCTATTATTTTATGACACACAGAAGAGGACACAACGTGTTATTTTTGCCCGCGTTATTCCTTTTATTGCAGGTTTAGATAATCAGCCAAATATCTGAGGATTGTCAGAGTTATCTGCAGGCAAATTTATCACCCCAGCAGGAACACTCCTTTCCACATGAAAAATTGTTCTAAAACAAATTCATGAACCCAACGCTATTAGGCATGAAAGTGACTTTCTACTTAATTCACTACAGTTAAAGGTCTCCTGCAGACGCTCATTTTCCAGAATGAAATAAAACACCTCGCGCTTTTTCTTACATAAGTACAGTCAGCGGCGGCTCAGGGAGAATGTGGCTTTGACATATTGTTGGGTGGAAGTGTAGTGCAAGCAGGATCTCAGCAGAAACAGCTTGAGGCTTCAGACCTTGGGGATTAGAGCTGGGTTCTAGATCATGGGGATTAGAGCTGGGTTCTGGATTATGAGGATTAGAGCTGGGTTTTAGATTGTGGGGGGGGGGGTTAGAGCTGGGTTCTGGATCATGGGGATTCGAGTTGGGTTCTGGATTATGAGGATTAGAGCTGGGTTTTAGATTGTGGGGGGGGGGGGGGGGGGGGGTTAGAGCTGGGTTCTGGATCATGGGGATTCGAGTTGGGTTCTGGATTATGAGGATTAGAGCTGGGTTTTAGATTGTGGGGGGGGGGGGGGGGTTAGAGCTGGGTTTTAGATCATGAATATTAGAGCTGTGTTCCAGATCATGGGGATTAGAGCTGGGATTTAGATCATGAGTATTAGAGCTGTGTTCCAGATCATGGGAATTAGAGCTGGGGGTTTAGATTATGAGTATTAGAGCTAGGTTCTTGATCATGGGAGTTAGAGCTGGGATTTAGATCATGCGTATTAGAGCTGTGTTCCAGATCATGGGAATTAGAGCTGGGGTTTAGATCATGAGTATTAGAGCTAGGTTCCAGATCATGGGGATTAGAGCTGGGATTTAGATCATGAGTATTAGAGCTGTGATCCAGATCATGGGAATTAGAGCTGGGGTTTAGATCATGAGTATTAGAGCTAGGTTCTTGATCATGGGAGTTAGAGCTGGGATTTAGATCATGCGTATTAGAGCTGTGTTCCAGATCATGGGAATTAGAGCTGGGGTTTAGATCATGAGTATTAGAGCTAGGTTCTTGATCATGGGAGTTAGAGCTGGGATTTAGATCATGCGTATTAGAGCTGTGTTCCAGATCATGGGAATTAGAGCTGGGGTTTAGATCATGAGTATTAGAGCTAGGTTCTTGATCATGGGAGTTAGAGCTGGGATTTAGATCATGCGTATTAGAGCTGTGTTCCAGATCATGGGAATTAGAGCTGGGGTTTAGATCATGAGTATTAGAGCTAGGTTCTTGATCATGGGAGTTAGAGCTGGGATTTAGATCATGCGTATTAGAGCTGTGTTCCAGATCATGGGAATTAGAGCTGGGATTTAGATCATGCGTATTAGAGCTGTGTTCCAGATCATGGGGATTAGAGCTGGGATTTAGATCATGAGTATTAGAGCTAGGTTCTTGATCATGGGGGTTAGAGCTGGGTTCTGGATCATGGCGGTTAGAACTGGGATCTAGGTCATGGGGCATTAGAGCTGTGTTCTAAATCAGTGGTCTCCAAACTGTGGCCCGAGGGCTCGATGCGGCCCTTTGCTTGCCTCTCTCAGGCCCTTGGGACACTGTTTCTCCCACTGACACCAAAGTTGGGTCATTATTCCTCCCACTGACCCCATCGATGGGGTGCTACTCTTTTCACTGATACCATTTTTTACACCCACTGGCCACAGTCTGGCTCCCTTAAGGTCTAAAGGATAGTAGACTGACCCTTTGTATAGAATGTTTAAACATAGTTTTGGACAGTACCGGGTAATCCGTACTCAATGTGGCAGTAACTGTAATGTCCAAACATTGGTACCACTGCTGGTAAAGCACATATTCCATGTGGTGCCTTCAAATGCCTATGCTGATGTTCCAGGGACTAGTCAGAACGATTTCTCACCCTTCCTGATGTTAACCTCACCGCAATTTTAGTTCAATGCTAGAATCCCAGTGGCCAGCAGAGGTTCTACCACTTGACTGTTGCATGGTAGGGGCTTATGCCGTGTACACACGATAAAAGACGTCCGATGTGAGCTTTTGGTCGAAAATTCAGTTCGTGTGTAGGCGCCATCGGGAATTTTTCTGTTGGAATTTCCACCAAGAAAAATTTGAGAGCTGGTTCACAAATTTTCCGACAAGAAAAGTTCTTGGGGGAAATTCCGATCGTCTGTATGCAATTCCGATGCACCAACAACCACTCAGGCTCGGAATCAACTCGACGCATGCTCGGAAGCATTGAACTTCATTTTTCTCGTCTTGTCTTAGTGTTGTACGTCACCGCGTTCTTGACGGTCGGAATTTGCAGGCACCAGAAGATACCTGCATATGAGCAGTATTGCTAACGTAGTCAGTGTTTAGTGTTTGACCAGTTCACTATAAAGCAGAACAAACAGTCAGGAAGGACAGTTGTGCCCCTGACCATACATGAGCCAGTATCTTCTTCACAAACATGAGCGTTCACTCCATAGGGCAAGGCGGGGGAGGCAATTGACGACCCCTGGAAAATCGAGAAGGTGTTGAAGAGTCTCGCGGCCGTGGGCTATCTGAGCGGTCCCAGGCCAGATGTCACACAGACACAGCGAGCAGAGTGAAGCTGCCTCCCCCTCCAGTGTTTATGTGTACACAGGGGGAGGGAACCTGCTGTGACCCGGCTGTGCTAATGGCTGATCTGAGGTACTGAAAGGGATGGGGAGGGGAGGTTCATCTGTCCTGAAGGGGGGGGGGTTGTGCTCAATGAGGGTCCACCTGTGCTGAAGGGGGGTCTGTGCTGAATGTAGGGGTCTGTGCGGAATGGGGGGTCTGTGCTGAATGGAGGGGTCTGTGCTGAAGGGGGGGGGGTCTGTGCTGAAGGGGGGTCTGTACATTCTCTAGGCTATATTTATATGGGCATGGAGTGAAGCTGAATTATCTCAAGAGCTATTTCACGCTGCCAACTGGCCGCGTTATCGGTAAAGCGCCGCTAAAAAGTGCCGCTTTACCATCGTTTTAGCTGCGCTATTCGACCCCTACTAGCGTTTGAAGAAAGGGTTAAATGTGTATTGCCGCTGCGGAAGTGCCCCCCCCCCTGCATAAATTTTAGCGGACGCCCATGTTCACAAACACTCCTCTTACAGCAAAGAGAGGTCATATCTCAACATCATTCTGGAAGCCATGAAGTATCTTCATGGCTACTTAACATGCATTATCACATACGGTATAATTTCCACTCCATCAACACATTGCCTACTCCTGTGATTTCCACAGAGCCACCTACAGCACAGAAGGAGCCAATCTTAGACCAAAAGTGAAGGAGAAAATCCAATCACGCTTCTCTGTCTAGTTATCCATAAGGGCATGTTTCTTAGGAGAATCCATTGGGAGTCCCTCAACATCAAGTAATGCTCTGAAGTAGTAATTCACAATTCTAGTGTTCAAACATTCCCAGCAAGTCACGTTTTCAGGATTTCCTTTACTTTACACAAGCAATTTAATCAGTAAATCTGGCTTGGAAATATTTATTTTTATTATCGGAGGAACATTCTCAATCAAGCCCTGTTCATATTGCTTGACTAGATTTGAGAAATGGAGTTCAAAATCTCCACAAGAATTTTTTTTACAGCTTACAGTGTTCCTAGAACAGTGAATGGTCCCTGGACTACTGATGGTCCACAAGAAAATGTTTGTGGTCTTCGGGGGTTCTGCTGTAAATCAACATTGTGGCAGATGTATACTGCCCGATGTTGTTTCCAGTGTGGTTGTCAATGCGCGCTGTCAATACTGTAAGCACACATTGATACTTGATGCCTCCTCTGTAGTTCCGGCTTCGGTGAAATCAGAGGGAGGCGCTGGGAGTAGTGCAGAGAGCGGGAGATAAAGAAGGAGCCTTGCGCTGGAAGCACGAGGCTCAAGCTTGATAAGTAGATGAGCTCCAAAGCCGGACCTTTGTGTGTATGAGGCAGCAGAGTGATCCAGGGAGAGGGGGCTGAGAGCTGGAGCATTGTGTGTATAAGGTAGCAGTGTGATCCAGCAGAAGGGGGCTGAGAGCCAGAGCATTGTGTGTGTATAAGGCAGTTGAGTGATCCAGGGGAGGGGGGCTGAGAGACGCAGAATTGTGAGTATAAGGCAGTAGTATGATCAAGAGGGAGAAGGGCAGAGAGCCAGAGCACTGTGTGTATAAGGCAGCAGTGTGATCCAGGGGAAAGGGGCAGAGAGCTAGAGGATTGTGCGTATAAGGCAGAAGTGTGATTCAGAGGGAGAAGGGCAGAGAGCTGGAGCACTGTGTGTATAAGGTAGCAGTGTGATCCAGCGGAAGGGGGGCCGAGAGACAGAGCATTGTGTGTATAAGGCAGCTGAGTGATCTAGGGGGGGCTGAGAGCCACAGAATTGTGAGTATAAGGCAGTAGTATGATCCAGGGGTAATAGGGCAGAGAGCTAGAGCACTGTGTGTATAATGCATGTAAAGTTCATGCTAGTGATCTGAGGGATCCAAAATTGTACGTTTCTGAAACAAAGCCCACTTGGTCCGGGGTGGATGAGGTGAGGCAAAATTTTCTGTAGTCTAAGGCCTCGTACACACGAGCAGACAGATTTGTTCAAATCTGTCTGCTGGGATTTTGGTTTGCTCGCGTGTACACACGAGCAAACCAAAATCCCCGCCAGCAGACGGCGCGCTGACGTGTCGGTGACGTGGCGGTGACGTTGACGCTGCCACGTCACCGCACCAGGAAGTAAAACACTTCCGCGCATGCGCCGAATCCATTCGGCGGCGGTGCGAGACGACATGTCTGCTGGTAAGTGTACTAACCAGCAGACATGTCGGGCGGACGGATTCCCAACCGATAGATTTCAAAGCATGCTTTAAAACCTGTCGGGTGGCCAAATCCGTCGGCTCGGCCGTACACACGATCGAATCTGTCTGCTGAAACGGTCCAGCAGACCGTTTCCAGCGGACAGATTTGATCGTGTGTACGAGGCCTAAGAGCTAGGAGTTTGTACGTTTAGTTGTCCGTGGGGCCTGAAAGGTTGGCAACCACTGCTCAAGAACACTGAATACATACATCCCAACTGTCCCGGATTTCGCGATCATGGCTGGAGTCCCGCAAAACCCCCTCCCAGCCACCCCCCCTGCTCAACAACCCTGATCCGCGGCACCCCCCCCCCCCCTCCCGCTCAACAACTCCAATCCGCGCCCCCCCACGGCTCAACAACTCTGATCCGCGGCAGCCCCCCCCCCGCTCAACAACTTCGATCCGCGCCCCCCCCGCTCCACAACTTCGATCTGCGGCACCCCCCCCCCCCCTCAACAACTTTGAGCCGCAGCACCCCCCAGCTCAACAAAAATGACCCGCAGGGAAATTTTTAGATGTTGGGAGGTATGCTGAATAACGTATAGGCAAAGATCTAGACCACAAAGCTCCATTCAGGTTCTGGTATATGGAGGTACAAGTTTTTAGTACATCAGCCCTCGTTAACCTAGCAGTGATTTTTCTGACAAGAGGTTAACGTTATTAACAATCTCTCATGAATGTCCCTGATGGGTCTCCAAGGACTTATAAACATGGAGAAGTTGTTGAGTTCACGTAGCACATCACGGCTAACGTCGGCCTGTCATTTCTGCTTATTTCTATGTTTATGGCCCTCTTAAAACACCCATGAAGTGCTCCTATCAGATAAGTGCTCTGAGCCTAATTTTCTAGTCGTTATATAACCTTTTAAGAGGAAACATCATCGTGAGCGTTTTTATGGATTTAATAAAGGTAAACAGAAAATGGGCAATGCTAGCCGTGGCAAATGCAGAACATTTAGAACACAACTCTGCCAAAAGCCAGTTACTGTGTGTGCATGTTGAGTGGCTTACATTAAATTGGAACTCTACCGAGGCGAACATCAGGTGCAGGGTAGAAGATTTTATTTTAAAGTCTCTAAAGTGGCCCTAGCATCATGTACTGTATTTATTGGCGTATAGCACTCACTTTTTTACCCTGAAAATAGAGGGTAAACTGTACCTGCGTGTTATACGCAGGGGGCTGCGGATTTCTTTTTCCCTAAAACTTCCCTCTTAAAGTTAGGGGGCCAGATTCTCATATGAGATACGCCGTCGTATCTCTGTTTTTGCAGCTGTGTATCTATGCGACTGATTCTTAGAATCAGTTACGCATAGATTTTGCTTAGATCCGACTTGCGTAAGTCACTTACACGGTCGGATCTAAGTTGCAATGTTACGCTGGCCGCTAGGTGGCGTTCCCCGTCGATTTCTGCGTCGAATATGCAAATGAGCGTGATACGCCGATTCCCGAACGTATATGCGCCCCGTCGTCGTAGTTTACGTCATTTGTGCAAGCGTAAGTTTACCCCTGCTATATGAGGGGTAGCCTTGCGTAAGTCTGGCGTACGCCATGTTAAGTATGGACGACGGGACAGTGCCGTGTTTTTCCGTAACTCATCGCGAATAGGGCTGTGCGTTAATTACGTTGACGTCGAAACCAATGTATTTGCGGCGTACTATGGAGCATGCGCACTGAGCTACGTTTACGGCCGGCTGGCGCATGCGCAGTTCGTTCGGCGCGGGGGCGCACTTAATTTAAATACAAGCCGCCCCCTTTGAATTACGCGGGGATACGCCGGGCCATTTACACTACGCCGCCGCAAATTACGGAGCAAGTGCTTGGAGAATACGGCACTTGCTCCTGTAAGTTGCGGCGGCATAGTGTAAATAGGAAACGCTACGCCGCCGCAAATATTCCAGAATCTGGCCCAGGGTGCGTGTTATACGCTGATAAATAACGTATATATATATTGTTCATTCATGCTAAGTAATACGCACGTGTAACACTTGAGGGTATTTCTTACATCTCACTGAGATCCCCCAAAAAATGCTTTATGTGCATTTCTCTCTTAAAGGACATCTCCATGATTGTTAAGGCGTCATCCAGGTTCACCATCTACTTCCTGGACCAAAATGTTAGTATTAAAATAACGTTACTTTTAAATTATCCTGAGAGCTCCTGACATTTAAAACTTAATTTTTTACAAGCCGAAAAATGATCGTGTGTACGCGGCATTAGAATCATGAAATATAGAAGGAGCTTTTCTCAGAATGTGTATTTGCTCAAACCATTCTCTAGACTGTTTTAAGACCTGGCTATTTACAGTCAACCAACCAAAACCTCCTCCTTTTAGGAAAAACTAAAGACACACCTCTTCTGAAGGATCAGGACTAGGGATGAGCTTCGAGTTCGAGTCAAACTCATGTATTGGACTCGAACATTGCCTGTTCATCGAACAGCGAACATTTTGGGGTGTTCGCGGCAAATTCACGTGAACCTTAGAACTCTGTTAAAGTCTTTGGGACTCGAACGTCTGAAATCTAAAGTGCTAATTTTAAAGGCTAATATGCAAATTATTGTCATAAAAAGTGTTTGGGGACCTAAGTCCTGCCTGAAGGGCCTGGTAATTGACTTTTGGGGGGGACCCTCACACATTTTTTTTTATGAATGACTTTTCTCTGTATTGCCGGGAGCCGACAATTCATTATAGCCGCAAGTGACTTTAAATTACTTTTTCCTTCAGAAATGACATTTTGTGCGGGGACAGTTCTAAGCACAGGAAACAAGCGCTACTTTACAGGCATACTATACACCCCCCCCCCAGGTTCGAAATTTAAAGGGATATTTCACTTTTATTGTTTCACTTTAAGCATTATTAAAATCACTGCTCCCAAAAAAACTGCAGTTTTTGAAACTTTTTTTTGCATTGTTACATGTCCCCTGGGGCAGGACCCGGGTCCCCAAAAACTTTTTAGGACAATAATTTGCATATTAGCCTTTAAAATTAGCACTTTCGATTTCAAACGCTCGAGTCTCATAGACTTTAACAGGGTTCTAAAGTTCACACGAACATTTGGTCTCTTCGCAGTTTCTGGTGCAAACCGAACGGGGGGATTGTTCGGCTAATCCCTAATCAGAACGACACTGGATGCAAAAAGCGCATTGAGGCGATTTAGTTCACATTTGTAGTGCTATACAAGTTACTCACTCACTCACTCACTCACTCACTCACTCACTCACTCACTCACTCACTCACGGCATGGCTGCACTAGAAGCCTTTTGATGATTGTGGCTAATGGTGGTTTATAGCATCCTGCTTGGCTTCCAGCTTGGACTGTTTTTTTTTTTGGGGGGGGGGGGTTATATAATTCCTCTGCTTTCTGTAACAGAATGGCCCGTGACACCCAGAGACGTTGGAAGGATGAGAGATACTCCTGTGCCAGCAGCAACAATAACTCTTGGGTCGAAATCCACCCTGTGCCCTTTTGGGTGTAGGGTGGCTAATAGTGAATTATAATTCCTTTACTAACAGATGGGACATTATTAATACTTCATATTTCAGGACTGAGATATCACAAGGAGTTCATGATGACATGACCAGGTCAACCAGACAGTGACTCATACCTCTGTATAATAGGCTATTGAAATATCTTAAGGTGTTGGCTATTCACTGTAAAGACATTCCGTTGAAAAGGTGTTGATTGCACCCACTCTTTCAAGACTCTGCCATTGTGTGATAAAGCTGTCTAGATAACTTATTCAACTAGATGTCTGTGTTACTATTCAAGGTTAATTGAACTCTATTGATGATGCGGTGCCGTCATGTCTAGCTACCAATTAAAGAATTATCCTCAGTGAGTGAATAGGGGGGTGGGAACTGCATTGTCCTGTGATGAACTGTATTATGCTGTACTGGATATATAAGCAAGCTAAGAAAACCAATAAAGTCATTCATACATTTTGGAAACTAGAGAACGGAGCGCAGTCTCGTTTATTCTGGGAAATGAAATGGATCATGTCTGCCTGGTTGTTGGTGTGTCGGATAAGCTTGTCGTGGTTGGATGGAAGGTCGTAAGCGGTGGTGACCGTTACACTTTCCATCTAACTTTATCTGCAGAGCATCTTACTCTGAGCGGGGTTTTATCAAAAATGTCACCTTCTTTGCTTCCCACTATGGACATGAACTATAAATGTAGTCATCCCGGTTGTCAACTTGCGTGTTCTGGGAAAAATTAGGGTGGCCTTGGTTCAATACGATTCTCCAATCACTTCACACAGTTTGGGGTTCCTCACTAGGGTGACCACATTTCCAAACTACCATTCAGGGACACTCCCCCTTCCCAAAAATCAGCTTGTGGTGAAAATAATTACAGCACAGTGATTGGACACAAGAGGCGGGGATTATGCTCCTCCAGGCATTCCCGGCCAGGACAAGTACTGTCAGTGAGTAAATCGGTGATGTGGCGCCCTTTTTTGGGGGCATTGGTTTGGCTTGGGTTGTGGCTGTGTCAGTTTCATTCCGGGACACTGTTTTGTCCTGGAATGAAGGTGCCGGGACGGACCTGCAAAATGTGGGACTGTCCCGGGCAATCCGGGACACATGGACACCCTATTCCTCACACCTCATTATCATCACAGACATGAAGGCCAGGTTGCAAGAAGGTCTCCTACAGGTTGTCAATGTTTTTGAGGAAAGAGGCTGTTATGCCAGCAGTGCTCTTGCGGAATCATCTATAGCCAGTCGTATCCATAAGGTCATGGGTTACAGCAGATACATTTATATTTTGGACATGGTTTGGTCTTATGAAGGCCACATCCTCATCATTGTCTTTTTATTGCAAGGTGTTTGGCTGTATGTAGGAAATCAGACTCCCTGTGAGTGACATCATGCCTCTGTAATGTTCCTGGTGACTTATGTTAATAAAGTTGATTGCAGATACAATATGGCTGCCGTCAGTGTCTAAGTAATGACTCTTTAATAAAGTTATCATCTCTTGATGACATCCCTTAGCTGATTTGCAGAATCTCATTGTGGCCGTTCGGGTAATGACTCAATTTCCATCTTCTCCTGCTAGCTGAAGGTCCTTACTCTTGCACGATATAATTGATCCAGATATGGACTAATTAAAGTTTAATATTACACAGGGAAAAAAAAAAATAGGTGTTAAGGGGAAACGTGTAAGAAACAAGCTGATGAAAAATAGGCATGACCTTTTCTGAATCCTTTCTAGTGCAACACTATATTTCTAATTGACTCCACAGTGTAGTCAAATTTTATGCAAGTATGATCCTTTACTATGGTTCATGATATTTTAATGAAGTTAATTCTTTTTTACCGGGAACCTTAAAAGGTGACAGAAAGAGGAAGTGGGAGTATTAGTGCTTAAATGCTAAATCATACTTCATCGTTACAAATGTCTATCGTTTTCAGTTGCGTAGTGTATCTATCATTGAACTATCCAATATCTATCAGTCTGCCTGTCTATCTAATTTATTTAATATTTAATATCTATCTAATATCTATCTATCTTTCTATTTATTTAATATCTATCTATCTAATTATCTATTTATATATCTACTGTATTGATCTAACTATCTATTTATCTATCTATCAGTTTGAGCACCTCCAGTGCTGAATGTATGTAATGACAAGGGGTATTGGGGTTGTGACAGACTCGGAACGTCTTATGTCTAAAATCATCCTATGTCCACTAGGGGCATAGGATGACTGAGAAATTATATCTTGGTCTACTTGAGCCAGGATATCTGTAAAGAACTATTTTGATTCTGAACTCAACTGGTTAATTGTAAGAGTGACTCCTTCATACTGTTAGATGCTAATGTCTTCGCCTTCAGCCATCTCTCTGTTCTCTGTGCTAATTGACCCTGGTATTGTGTGAAGATGTCCTGTGTTTACACTTATGATAATGTGTATTGTATAGCAGTTGAGAGGAGACGGGACGTCTACCTTGAATGGTCATGTCTCGGAGTCACCTCGTCTGGGTAAACGATTAGTTAATTAGCTCATGTTTATTTATGTTCTGGTTACCTCCTCTTTAAACTGTATATAAGGCTGTATTCTTGGTTCTATTAAACACTCCATGTTTAGCACACAAACAAGTCTCGTTTCGTTGTGTGTTGAGAGCAGCTGGAATATCTGATATCTATATCCAGACTGATAGGAAGCGGTATATGACGGAAGCACTCAAGCGGAGTGTGGGACATTCTGTTACAGGGGTGTGAAGAGATCTACTGTTGAGGGAGGGATCTCTAGTTTCTGGGTTCTAGAGGGCAAATTGATACTGGCTGCTGGGGGATCTATCATTGCTCGGAGAGGGAAGGTTCTATAGTTGTTGGGGTTGGTCTATTGTCGCTAGGGTTTTTTTGTGGATGATCTATTGTTGCTAGGGGTATCCATTGCAATTGGGGGGGGGGGGCTATAGTGTTTGGGGTTGGTCTATTGTTGCTAGGGTTTTTTTTGTGGAGGGTCTATTGTTGCCAGGGGTATCTATATTTATTGGGGGGGGGGGTATTGTTGCTGGCTGCAGGGGATTTATTTTATGGATTTTCTTGTAAATTCCATACAAATCTCTATCTATCTATCTATCTATCTATCTATCTATCTATCGATCTATCACTCGATCGATCGATCGATCGATCGATCTATCTATCTATCTATCTATCTATCTATCTATCTATCTATCTATCTATCTATCTATCTATCTATCTATCTATCTATCTATCTATCTATCTATCTATCTATCTATCTATCTATCTATCTATCTATCTATCTATCCATCTATCTATCTGTTTGTCTGTCTATCTACTATCTACTATCTGTCTGTCTGTCTATCTATCTATCTATCTATCTATCTATCTATCTATCTATCTGTCTGTCTGTCTGTCTGTCTGTCTGTCTCTCTCTCTGAATCATGTGTTGGCCTTTCTATTCTATCTATATCTATATTTGGTTATACAGAACACAGCAGCTATATGATGAGACTTTTGAACTATGCTGTGAGATTTGTATAGATTGCAACAGTGGCATCTGCAGGATAAAAGCCTGCACTGTATTTCAGGAAATAAATCATTTTCATGCCATGCAAAGGCATTTTGAAATTCGATTTGCTATTAAATGATATGTATTTTTAAATGCAGATATCTATCTAATATCAAAAGAAAGAATACATGGAAATAATGTAAATATGTAATTTTGTCTTCCAGATCCCTTTTACACGGGGGCTGTTTTCAGGCCTTTTAGCGTTAGAAATAGCGCTTGTAAAGCATCTGAAAACTGCCTCTCATGCTGCCCGAATGTGAAACCCTGAGTGCTTTATACGGGATGGGGAAAAAAGTCCTGCAAGCAGCATCTTTGGGGCAGTTTGAGAGCGATGTATACACTGCTTCCGAAACGCCCCTGCCTATTGCAATGAATGGGCAGTGCTTTGGAAGCGCCTGAAAAGTGCTTTGGAAGCGCCGCAACATAGGCTCTTTTTCGGCCATTAGCGGGGGTTAACTGCGTCCAACTAGCGCCCAAAGAGGGTCGCTTAAACAGCACTAAAGTTCTGCTAAAACGAGTGGCGCTCAAACGCTAACGCACAGGCGGCCAGAGTATGAAAGGCGTCTTAATACTTATTTACAACACAAACAGAAAGGGTAACAGGAAGGTTTGATGTTAGGGTAATAGGGAGGGTTAGTGTTAGGGCATAGGAGGTTAGTGTTGGGGTTATAGGGAGAGTAAAGCCCTGTACACACGATCGGTCCATCCGATGAGAACGGTCTGATGGACAATTTGCATCGGTTAACCGATGAAGCTGACTGATGGTCAGTCGTGCCTACACACCATCGGTTAAAAAACTGATCGTGTCAGAACGCGGTGACGTAAAACACAACGACGTGCTGAAAAAAAGTTCAATTCTTCCAAGCATGCGTCGACTTGATTCTGAGCATGCATAGATTTTTTAATTTAAAACAAGTTGGCTTTTTTTTAACCGATGGATAAATAACCGATGGCGCCCGCACACGATCGGTTTGGTCCGATGAAAACGGTCCATCAGACCGTTCTCATCGGTTTAACCGATTGTGTGTACGTGGCCTTAGAGTTACAAGGAGGGTTAGTGTTAGAATTACAGGGAGGGTTAATGTTGGGGCTATTTTGTTACAGGGAGGGTTAATGTTGGGGCTATTTTGTTACAGGGAGGGTTAGTGTCAGGCCGCGTACACACGGCAGGGAATCTCGACGGGCAGAACACATGGTTCCGCCCGTCGAGGTTCCCTGCCGGCCGTCGAAATCGGCGACCCGCCCGTCGGGAATGGCAACCAGCCATTCTTCCGGGCGGGCCGTCGAGGAAATAGAGAGCGTGCTCTCTATTTCGGCTCGACGGGCTCCCCGACGGGAAGCTCGCCGAGACCGTACACACGGCCGAGGTCCTCGCTGGAATGTGCATTCCAGCGAGGTTCTCGCTGGTTTTCAGCGAGAACCTCGGCCGTGTGTACGGCGGCTGAGTGTTATAAGGGGGGTTAGTGTTAGGATAATAGGGAGGGTTAGGATTATAGGGAGAGATAGAGTTATGGTTATAGGGAGTGTTATGGTTATGGGGAGGGTTAGTGTTAGGGTTATAGGGATGGTTAGTGTTAGTGTTATAGGGGGGGTTAGTGTTAGGGTATGGGGGGTTACTGTGAGGCCGCGTACACACGATCAGACCGGTCCGATGAAACTGGTCCCAGTTTGATGGTGTGTACGGCCCATCGGACCGTTGTCCGTCGGACCAAAGTTTTAAAACTTGCCTTAAAATCTGTCCGAAGGACACCTGTCCATCGAACAGGTTCGATGGTTAGTACACAAAAGCATCGGACCAAAACCCCACGCATGCTCAGAATCAAGTCGACGCATGCTTGGAAGCATTGAACTTCGTTTTTTCAGCACGTCGTTGTGTTCTACATCACCGCGTTCCGGATTTTGGACTGATGGTGTGTACGCACATCAGACCATCAGACCACTTCAGCGTGGTCCGATGAAAACGGTCCGTCGGACCATTCTCATCGGACCAGTCTGGTCGTGTGTACATGGCCTTAGGGTTACAGGGAAGGTTAGTATGTGTCATAAGTTAGTGAATTGCTCCATGCACCAAATGTTTTATGCTAAAACCTACTCTCACCAGTACAATGGAATGTAAAGTATCACATCAGCAAGGCTCCAGGTTGCCATTTGATTCCCTTGCCTTGGCTTTGGGTCACACGAGGCGGTCCTTTATTCCCATTAATGGAATGAATGGGGTTCTTGTGTTTTACTCAGGTTAGTAATATGATTTGTAATTTCCCCGTCTGTTCAGCCCAGCTACATGTCTATAGCAATGACAGGAACGATCAGGCCTTGGACTGCGATGGACTCCTCCACCTTCATTCCCCGCACTCCTGTGTTCCCAGATGCGGCCCAGTAGATTGTTCAAACAAAAAAGTTCTCCTGAGGACACGGCAGACCATGAATCCACTGCTGTCACATGGCGGTTGTGCTCTGAATTTCTCCGAGAGGTCATGGATCGAGCATTAAGAGCGAGAACACATCAAGCATTGTGCTGGAGTTCAGTTTCTGTTGTGAGCGATGAACAAGTAACATAAAAAGGCAATAACACATTAAAAGCAATTTACGTAATCCAACAAACACAGAGATCTGGCATCCAGCTACATCCGGCCTGGAAGCCTTGAAGTGCTCCACACGTCACCTATGAGAGTCCATGCTGCATGTCCATTAAAGGCACACAATCCTGAACGGGTCTGTCTGACCTACATTGCTAAATTGGTTATATCATGTTTAGTCCCGGGAAGGAAACCCACCCACCCATCAGTCTCCCACCAGAACTAATACTTAAATCTGACCTCTGGCCTTCCCTTCAGTATGCACACTGTGAGCTTCTTGCATTGTGCAATAGAAGCTGCAGCAAGTCAGATGGAGCCCGCCTCATTTCCTGGTGTGCAGTCATGTTGTAACAGGAAGAGGCCATCCCCAAAGTGTCCCCACAATGTTGGGAGCATGAAATTGTCCAAAATGTCTTGGTATGCTGACGCCTTAAGAGTTCCCTTCACTGGAACTAAGGGGCCAACCCAACCCCTAAAAAACAACCCCACAGCATAATCCCCCTCCACCAAATGATTTGGACCAGTGCACAAAGCAAGGTCCATAAAGACACGGATGAGCGAGATTGGGGTGAAGGAACTTGACTGGCCTGCACCTCAACCCGATAGAACATCTTTGGGATGAATAAGACTGCGAGCCAGGCCTTCTTGTCCAACATCAGTCCCTGACCTCACAAATGCTCTTCTGGAAGAATGGTCAAACATTCCCATAGACACCCTCCTAAACCTCGTAGACGGCCTTCCCAGAAAAATTGAAGCTGTTATAGCTGTAAAGGGCGGGGCCAACTCAATATTGAACCCTACAGGCTAAGACTGGGATGACATTAAAATGCATGTGTGTGCAAAGGCAGGCGTCCCATTACTTTTGACAATATAGGGCCAGATTCACAAAAGAATTACGCCGGTGTATCTGCAGATACACTGGCGTAATTCAAAAATCCCACCGGCGTATCATTGTTTTGTATTCACAAAACAAGATACACCGGTTTTACACTAAGATCCGACTGGCGTAAGTCACTAACACCGTCGGATCTTAAGTGTAATGTTACGCTGGCCGCTAGGTGGCTTTTACGTCGTTTTCTCATTTGCCTATGCAAATGAGCCTGATACACCGATTCCCGAACGTTTTTGCGCCGCCTCGTCGTCGTTTACGTCGTTTCCGTAAGCGTAAACTTACCCCTGCTATATGAGGGGTAAGTTTACGAAGGTCCGTCGTATGCCATGTTAAGTATGGCGTCGGGACAGCGTCGTCTTTTTCCGCCGTTTCCGCCGTTTTCCTAAGTCGTTCGCGAATAGGGCTTTACGTTAATGACGCTCACGTCGGCTTCAGTGACGTTTACCGACGTGAGCTGGAGCATGCGCACTGGGCTTTTTTCCCGGCCGGCGCATGCGCAGTTCGATGGACGCGGGGGCACGCTTAATTTAAATACAAGCCGCCCCCTTTCATTTACGCGGGGAGACTCCGGGCCATTTACACTACGCCGCCGCAACTTACTGAGCAAGTGCTTTGGGAATACGGCACTTGCTCATTTAAGTTGCGGCGGCGTAGTGTAAATGGCATACGCTACGCCGACGCGGCCGGTACGTGATTCTGGCCCTCAGTGTGTATGTGTGTGTGTGTGTATATATATATATATATATATATATATATATATATATATATATATATATATTAATTGTAATTGCCAGCCCTGCAATGCCTCATGGGAAATGTAGTTCCACAACAGCTAGTGGGCCCCAGGTTGACTACCCCTGCTATAAATCATGTAAGTTGGGAGGTGGGGCCTCCATGGACCAGACTTGTTTTTCCAGCACATCCCACAGATGTTTGGATTGAGATCTGGAGAATTTAGTCAACACCTCTAATTCCTTATTGTGTTCTTCAAACCATTCTGGAACCATTCTTGCAGTGTGACAGGGCCTCCCCCCTGACTTAACCACTTCAGCCCCGGAGGATTTCGCTTTAACTGAACGTGGCTCCCAAACAAAATTGTTGTCCTTTTTTCCCCACAAATAGAGATTTCTTTTGCTGGTATTTGATCGCCTCTGCGGTTTTTATTTTTTGCACTGTAAACAAAAATAGAGCGACAATTTTGGGAAAAAAAAAGCAATGTTTTTAAATTTTTGCTATAATAAATATATATATCTAAAAAAAATATTCCTCAGTTTAGGCCGATACGTATTCTTCTACATATTTTTGGTAAAAAAAAAAAAAAAACAATAAGCGTTTATTGATTGGTTTACGCAAAAGTTATAAAATAGGGAATATATTTATGGCATTTTTATTAATATTTTTGGTTTTTACTAGTAATGTCGGCGATCAACGATTTTTATTGTGACTACGACATTATGGCGGACACATCGGACACTTTTGACACTATTTTGGGACCATTGTCATTTCCACAGCGATTATTCCTATAAAAATGCACTGATTTCTGTATAATTGACACTGGTAGAAAAGGTGTTACCCACTGGGGGGCGAGGAAGGTGTTAAGTGTGTCCTAGGGAGTGAATCTAACTGTGGGGGGGATGGGCAACCAGTGACATGACATTGATCACTGCTCTAGGGTGACCACATTTCCAAACTACCATTCAGGGACACTCCCCTTCCCAAAAATCAGCTTGTGCTGTAACGAATCACATCACAGTGATTGGACACAAGAGGGGGGCTTTATGGTTTCTCCAATCACATGCAGAGGGTGGGATTGTGCTCCTCCAGGCATTCCCGGCCAGGACAAGTACTGTCAGTGAGTAAAGCAGTGATATGGCAGCCTTTTTTGGGGGCATCAGATTGGCCCGGGGGGGGGCTGTGTCAGTTTCATTCCGGGACACTGTATTGTCCTGGAATAAAGACCTGCAAAATGTGGGACTGTCCCGGGCAATCCGGGACACGTGGTCACCCTACACTGCTCCCGATGATAGGTAGCAGTGTTCAGTTTCATGTCACTAGAGCAGGGAAATGCCTTGTTTATAAAGACATCTCTCCCTGTTCTGCAACTCTGTGACACAATCGCGGGACACCGGCGGACAACAAGTCCGCAGGTCCCACAGGCGCAGTCACGGAGCTCGCTGCAGGGGCGGTGCGCGCCCACACAGTGGCAAATTCAAAGGGACGTACAGGTACGTCCCTTTGCACAGCCGAGCCATTCTGCCAACGTAAAAGTACATGCGGCGGTTGGCAAGTGGTTAAAAGATCTGCTACTGTTGGCTTGGTTGCCGGAGACCACTGCATAGCTTCAGAGGTCTAGTGGAGTCCATACCTCAAGGGGTCAGGGCTGTATTGGCAGAAAAATGGGGACCTACTCAATATTCAGTGGGTGGTCATAAAGTTATGGGCGATTGAGATATATATATATATATATATATATATATATATGTATATATATATATGTATATATATATATATATATATACACACACAGTATATGTATCCAAAAGAAAAAAAGAAAAAAAAAACCTCTCTAATAATAGAAATGATGACTGTAAAAAAATGTACAGGGATGTACAAGCGCCCTTATAAATCAAAGTCATTTGAAGGTGGATTACCCCTTTAATTTATGATTGCAATTGACATTGACACAAACCCTCCTGACAATGAGACGCAATCATGTTTGTATTCTGCTAAATCTAACTCGACCTTGGCCGCACGCTCGCTGCACATTACCCCAAATATTAATGAATTTTTGATAAGCATACATGTTGACATGAATACCTAGTCGATGAAAGCGCAAGAGAAACCTCGCACTACGTGCCTCTGACACCCAATAAGAATTTATAGGCTCTTGCAAAATTTATAGACTTGATACCGGGTTGAACCTATACCGAGGTTTGAAGTCTAGCATTCCATAAATTACACATGCTTTCTCAAGATTGCCGAATCCCACGTTGCCACGG
The DNA here is from genome assembly GCA_029574335.1 of Rana kukunoris. Lineage (NCBI taxonomy): Eukaryota > Metazoa > Chordata > Amphibia > Anura > Ranidae > Rana > Rana kukunoris. The sequence continues at coordinate 156,122,341 of CM056058.1, read as the reverse complement.
AGAACGGTTAACCACTTTGTTGCTGCGTAAAAGTCCCTGTCATTTATTCACTTTTTTTTTATATATATATATAAATGAAATATAAATTGTCATATTTCATTTACTACCAGGCACCTAATGTGTTTCATTTGTTTAAAGGGATTCAATAGAGTTTTTTTTTTTCGGTTACTACAGGAGACGGTTTTACAGTATATGACTTTCACATACCTGATTGCTGTACCATATGAATGAATGAATGAAAACTTATATAGCGCGGCACATGCGAACTAAATCGCCTCTTGGCATGACTATATTACACATGCAGATTTGCTTATTCTCCCTCTAGTGGTTGTCTGCTGTATGTCCAGCAGCTGAGTTATCATTCCTGCAAAATAGTTGAAGTTGTAGGTCAGGGGTGTCAAACTCAATTTCATCATGGACCGCATCAGCATTATGATTGCCCTCAAAAGGGCCGGTTGTATCTGTAAGATTAGATGTTCAGCGCATCCCCTCCCCTTATATTAGATGTCAACAGCCGCCCCCCCCCACCATCAGAAGTTGAGTCCCCCACTCTCCCTTACATCACAGTGTGCCCCCCTTTCTTTATGCTGCTGCTGGGAAGAAGCTGGTTGCATTGCTTGAAAGCATAAAGTAAAGGGTCTAGAGTAGGACCAAAGAAGGGCTGGAGCTCTCCAGCAGCTGCAGTAGAGGTGCGAGGGCCACATGAAATAGCCTGAAGGGCCAGATTTGATCCGCGGGCCTTGTGTTTGCCACCTATGTTGTAGGGTATGTCACACATAGCCACAGTCCAAAAAAGAAAAAAAAATGCTCTACCACAAATTACCTAGGAGACAGGGAACCAGAGCTCTGGCCTGAATGCCTCTGAAATGTAGTAATAATCCTCTAATACAATGAAACCGGCTGCTCTGTAACATCCATTGCATCAATTCTTTATTGAATACAGCGGTAACACGCTAATGTGTTTCGACTGAAGCCCTACTCATAACATGCAAAGATGAGGACCACAGGTCACAAGTAATGTGTGATATGCAAAGAGGGGGACTGGGATTAGGTACAAGTGGATTAGAAATAAGGCAGCAGGGTGCAGAGCAATAGCAAGATTAGGAGCAGGATAAATGCCAAGCACCTTTTGATTTGGCACAACAAAGTAAAACACTGATGCAAAATGTACTAGCAGAGGAGGGACTAAATACCCTCCCAGCAACCAGCATCGGACTGATTACTAGGAACTAGGAGACACCCGCTGGTGGACACTGGAACTACAACCTTCTGCTCTGGGAAGCACAATGCAACCAGCAGGTGTGGTCTTGACACTCTAAAATTATTTTTAGGTCTCTGAGAACCCTTGTTAAAACAGATTCCTTGGGAGTCAGTGGTAAGAATCCACCCCCCCCCCCCCGGTTTCAGTGGTGGTCAGAATGCCACCCTTACAGGCAGCAAAAAATACACAGACTTCACCTCTAGAAGGTCCTGTCTGGTGACCAGGAACCACTGGCAACCTCTGGAGGAACCTTAGGGTTCATCCTTGTCAGGAATGGCTAGATCACAGCAACAGAAGGTGGGAGAAATCTTACAATGGAAAAACCTGTCTGGTGACAAGGTAACCCCTGTCAACCTCTGGAGAAAACTTAGGGTTCCTCCTGGTTAAGTTAGATCACAGGAACAGAAGGTGGGAGAAATCTTCTAATGGAGAACCTCTGGCAGCCTCTGGGGGAATCTTAGGGTTCCCCTTGGTTGAGAATGACTAGATCACAAGAACAGAAGGTGGGAGAATCTTGCAAAGGAGAAACCTGTCTGGTGACAAGGTAACCCCCGGCAACCTCTGGAGGAACCTCAAGGCTCCTCTTGGTTGAGAATGGCTATATCACAGGAACATAAGGTGGGAGAAATCTTTCAATGGAGAAACCTATCTGGTGACAAGGAACCCCTGGCAGCCTCTGGAGGAACCTTAGGGTTCCTCTTGGTTGAGAATGACTAGATCACAGCAACAGAAGGTGGGAGAAATCTTCCAATGGAGACATTTCTCTGGTGACAAGGAACCTCTGGCAGCCTCTGGAGGAACCTTATGGTTTCTCATAGTTGAGAATGGCTAGATCACAGGAACAGGAACCTGTCTGGTGACAAGGAACCCCTGGCAGCCTCTGGAGGAACCTTAGGGTTCCACTTGGTTGAGAATGACTAGATCACAAGAACAGAAGGTAGGAGAAATTTTGCAATTGAGAAACCTGTCTGGTGACAAGGTAACCCCCGGCAGCCTCTGGAGGAACCTCAAGGCTCCTCTTGGTTGAGAATGGCTAGATCACAGGAACAAAAGGTGGAAGAAAACTTTCAATGGAGAAACCTGTCTAGTGACAAGGTAATCCTAACAACTTTTGGAGGAACCTTAGGGTTCCTAAAAAAACTCGACCAGGGTCTAAACCCTTTGCTTCCAAAAGTACAAAAAAAGGTTTCGACTTGCATACACCTCAGGGAAACTTGAAAAAAAGGTTTTGTCTTCTAAAAACGATTGCAACCCAAATTTCTTTTGTCTCCCAATTTTAGATGATAAATTAAAAATACTTTTACATATTCCATCTGACATAAAAGAACATCGCTTTGGAGTTTTATTAGTTTCTTCCTATTTCTGCTGAAATTTATCTAGATTAGAGAGAACTCCCCCGTGCCCTCTCCTCTTGGAGGCGGCAGTGATTAAGCACTTAAATTGATTAATCAAATTTCCTGTGATGAAAACTACTGTCATTCATTAATATGATGCTGCTTATAAATAAGAGATTGCAAATACAGGAGACAAACATGTTGACAGATCGTGCGCGCCACCATGCATACTAATAAAGTGTTACTCCTGGACTCTGCAAGGTATTTAGCTGGAGGCTCAGACAAAAAAAAAGGGGGACAGCGTTTCCCAATAGATGTAATTAAAAGCAGGCTTAAGTGCGCGTTTCCTACGGAGAGCGAATGCTGGCGAGGACTTGTGAGCGCCGTTCTTAAAGTGGCGTTCTGCTCAGAATCTTTTTCCTTGAAGGGAAACTCTGTTTCTTGTTCAAATAACTGCAATGTGTATAATTGCTACACGAGTCATCATGCAATTTGATATAAAATGAAATCACCTCCGAGCCTCATGTCAACCACCCTCTGAGAGGGCAGCTAAGACTGTCACCCATCTCAACAAGGCCGTATCCACAGTCTTTGGATCTTCTGCCCCACCAGATCTGTTTGTGATGGCCAGACCTGCAGCTACCTTATACGGTGGTCTCCGACTGGTTTTATTGCTGCCCCTGTTGTCTTCATGCCAGCACTGTAATGCAGGACCAGTGTCCACGTCATCAGAATTGGATGCGGTTGATGCCAGAAGTACCCACCCCTGTTCCAGCGATGGGGATCCAAGGACTAGGAGTCTAGCTGTCGTATCACCATGCATTAACATGGCCTTGTCAGCAGAGGGTCACTTATACATACAACATATCTTCTAAAAGAAGACGCATATACTTAGCTTTCCAGAAGACCTGTTTCTAAAAACTGCCACTTCACTGCTCTCCTTACCAATTCACTGCTTTCCCTGCCACTTCACTGCTTTCCCTGCCACTTCACTGCTTTCCCTTCGACTTCACTGCTCTCACTGCTAATTCACTGCTTTCCCTTCGACTTCACTGCTCTCACTGCTAATTCACTGCTTTCCCTTTCATTCTACTGCTCTCACTGCCTCTTCACTGCTTTCCCTGCCTCTTCACTGCTTTCCCTTTCAATTCACTGCTTTCCCTGCCACTTCACTGCTTTTCCTTTTACTTCACTGCTCTCCCTGACACTTCACTGATTTCCATGCCACTTCACTGCTCTCCCTGCCACTTCAAAGCTCTCCCTTCCTCATCACTGCCCTCCCTGTCACTTTAGTGCTCTCCCTGCCAGGTCACTGCCCTCCTTGCCACTTCACTGCTCTCCCTGCCACTTCACTGCCCTCCCTGCCACTTCACTACTCTCCCTGTTACTTCACTGCCCTCCTCGCCACTTCACTGCTCTCCCTTCCACGTTATTGCTGTCCCTTCAACTTCACTTCTTTCCCTTCCACTTCACTCCTCCATCTAACACTTCTCTGCCCTCCTCCTCACTTCACTTCTTCCCCTGACACTCATTGCTATCTCTGACACTTTCCTGCTTACACTTCACGCTCTCCCTGCCAGTTTACTGCTCTCCCTGACACTTGACTGCCCTCCTCGCCACTTCACTGTTTTCCCTGACACTCATTGCTATCTCTGACATTTCCCTGCTTACACTTCACCGCTCTCGCAGCCAGTTCACTGCTTTCCCTGCCACTTCACTGCTTTCCCTTTCACTTCACTGCTCTCATTGCCTCTTCACTGCTTTCCCTGCCACTTCACTGCTTTCCCTTTCACTTCACTGCTCTCATTGCCTCTTCACTGCTTTCCCTGCCACTTCACTGCTTTTCCTTTCACTTCACTGCTCTCTCTGACACTTCACTGATTTCCCTGCCACTTTACTGCTCTCCCTGACACTTAAAAACTCTCCCTTCCTCTTTACTGCCAGTTCACTACTCTCCCTTCCTCTTTACTGCCCTCCCTGCCACCTCACTGCCCTCCTCGCCACTTCACTGCTCTCCGTTCAACTTTATTGCTGTCACTTCAACTTCACCGCTCTCCCTTCTACTTAACAGCTCTCCCTGCAACTTCATTGCTATCGCTGACACCTCCCTGCTTTTCCATTAACTTTACTGCTTTCCCTGCCACTGTACAGCTCTCCCTCCCTCTTCACTGCCCTCCTTGCTACTTCACTGCCCTCCCTGCCACTTCACTGCTTTACCTGCCACTTCACTGCCCTTCTCGCCACTTCACTGCTCTCCCTTCCACTTTATTGCTGTCCCTTCAACTTCACTGCTCTCCCTTCTACTTAACTGCTCTCCCTGCCACTTCAATGCCCTCCTTGCCACTTCACTGCTCTCCCTTACACTTTATAACTCTCCCTGCCACCTCAGTCCTCCCCCCACCACTTCACTGCCCTTCCTGACCCCTCACTGCTCTTCCTGCCACTTCACTGACCTTCACCTGATGTGATAATAACTCAAAATAATCACTTTCTGGAAATCTTCCATCCTTTTCTTATACAGCTAGCAGTCAAAACCCCCCTTAAACAAATGTTATTGAAAACTTGTTAATGACGGCATCGGAGAAGATATACGATCCGACGTTTAGGGGAAGTGAGGGCGCGAACAGCTACCCTGCTCCCGCCGGTGCTTCCACTTCCCCGAGTCAGATAGAGAGAAAATAGCAAAACAAACATTTTGCAACAAATTAAATCAGCAGATCTTATCTAGGCAGCCACAGGCAAGTAGGCACAATTACAGTGGCAATTACTATGTACGCTTTACAACAATAGCGAGAAAGAGAGAGAGAGAGGGGAAAGAAGAAAAAAAAAAAACATAGCACTATGAAGATCAAATGAAGCTGCTCAGTTCATCCATATTGTTTTGTGGCGCTTGGCTTTTGCAAAATGAGATAGAATATGTCAGTTTATAATGAATTTACTTGCGCATTTAAACCCTGTGGCTAATCTTGTACTTTGTGCATAAATGTAGTACACTGGGGTGTATTACAACAACGTTTTCATTCTCTCTTTTTTTTTTTTTTCCAGTCTATTTTTTTTTTTTTTAAATAAAGTGCAGTAGGCCTTGTAAAACTGCAGAAAGTTTTGCTGTTGCCCATAGCAACCTCATTCCTACATTTGCGGATTTTGCTTAGAAATGTATCATCTGGCTTGGTCGTTGTAGGTGGTGAAGATGCATACCTTAAAGCAGGGGTGGCCAACCAGTGGCCCGGGGGCCCCACGTGGCCCACGGAGCCCTCTGATGTGGCCCGTGACCAGCTGCTCTGGAATGGCAGGTTGTCAAGCCCAGATCGCAAGTTGCCGAACCGCCATACGACAGCATCAGTGTTGTGAATGAAGCTGGAGGTAGAGGAACAAAGTGGCTATGGAGCAGAGCCGCATAAGCTGGTGTTTCCTCTACAGCGCTGGCTTTTGCCACAGGCAGAGTCTATGGCAATGTTCAGCAAACCCGCAGGATAGACACAGATGTACTACGCTGCACCCGCAGTGTGGGTAAACTGCAGCACATCAGTGCTGTCTTAGGCCCTTTTCACACGATCAGCCGAACCAAATGGGACCCTCAATTCACCTCTATGGAGCGACAGATGTCCATTTACGCCCACCTACCTCCAATCCAAAAAAAAAGAAGGGTATTCGTCCCCTTCCATCAGGACGGATCAGATGGCCTATAGGGTAGCTGTGACCTGTCATTTGCCCGCTCCGCTATTTGTGGCCCGCGACTGGTTACCAAATTTCTTAAGTGGCCCTCACTCTTCAAAAGGTTGGGCACCCCTGCCTTAAAGTGAACCTGTTCAGGAAGGTGGAAAATTGCACTGGACCTGTGAGGTTATCTTAAAGGGGTTGTAAAGGGTCGTGTTTTTTCACCTTAATTTATCCTATGCATTAAAGTGAAAAAACCTCCAGCCCCCCCCCCCAAGAGCCCCTATCTTACTTACCTGAGCCCCGAATCTCCGTGGGCGCAATTCTGCGTCACTTTCCAAACGGCTTGTCGGCTCTTCATTGGTTAAATTGATAGCAGCGCAGCCATTGGCTCCCACTACTGTCAATTAAATCCAATGACACGGTGCGCCGGGGGGCGGGGCCAAGTCATACACTCTGGGGCTATGCACACCGAGTGTATAACACGGGAGCGCACCCACAAGGTAACCCCCTTCCCAGAGGGGGTTAGCTCTTGCAGGGAGGAGCCGAGACAGCCGCCGTGGGAACCCAGAAGAGGACATTCGGGCCACTCTGTTCAAAATGAACTGCACAGTGGAGGTAAGTATGACATGGTTGTTTTTTGTTTTTTTAAAACCTTACTACCAACTACTACAGTGATTCCCCAGCGCTCCATTAGGTATCAGTAACGTGTGCTTAGATTGTCCCAAACTGGACCAGTGTAAGTATTCAATACAAATCGTTTTCTGGAGTTCCGCTTTAATGGTTCTTGAATGTCTGCACAGCTGGATAAAAAAGTTTTTATATTTTAGGAAAAAGTATGATCACAATTCACAACCCTTTGCAGTACTTTTATATGATGAACAGTGCGTTTGTTTTCCAAAATGTTTCGCTTTGAGCTCCACGCAGAATAATTTGGGTCCGGCACGTTGCCATCGCCGCTTAATTCCTGGTAGCGCCCCACCGATATTAAAGCAATCATTCCTCTTTGAGCCGGTCCAACACTCACTTTCTTTTAATATTTAAAGAGCTCTTATTAAAAGAATCACCATTTTAAGAGTGGAAGAGTTTGATAAATCACATCTTAAACGGCCTACTGGCGCCTCGTCACCAGCGCTGCGATTAACTCATCGCTCACAAGAAAAATACATGGAAGACCTAATAACTGGAGGGGGATTGAACCCTGATCTCTTCACTTCATCGGAAAGAATTGTGACCGATTAATCGTCTCCTTTATTGCGTCCTTCTCATTATTTTTCCCCAGCCGGATAGAAAGGGAAATGGCCGGCGTTCTCCCCGATGGTACACGGCGTACGTTTTAATAGAGAAGCGATAGTTTTATCGCAGTTTATTTATTAACTCTCCTCTTTGTTATATTGTTTTTAATGATCCCATTTTATTAGCCAAGGTCAGCTTCCAGCAGCAAGGTCAAAGCGCCGACACACCCCTACATCCCTCAGTGGAACGTTCTGATCCTCTTTAAAGCGGACCTTTGATAATTTTTTCATCTTTCCATCTATTAAATCTTCTGCCCTTGTTGTTGATTTAACTTTGGATAGCAAAACATTTTTTTTCTGCCAGTAAATCCCTTATACAGCCCACTACCTGTTTCCTTATACAGACCACTTCCTGTTTCCTTATACAGCCCACACTACCTGTTTCCTTATACAGCCCAACCTTATACAGCTTTTACCTTATATACAGCCCACTACCTGTTTCCTTATACAGCCCACTTCCTGTTTCCTTATACAGCCCCTCTTCCTGTTTCCTTATACAGCCCACCCTGTTTCCTTATACAGCCCACTTCCTGTTTCCTTATACAGCCCACTTCCTGTTTCCTTATACAGCCCTCTTCCTGTTTCCTTATACAGCCCACTACCTGTTTCCTTATACAGCCCACTTCCTGTTTCCTTATACAGCCCACTACCTGTTTCCTTATACAGCCCACTACCTGTTTCCTTATACAGCCCACTTCCTGTTTCCCTATACAGCCCACTACCTGTTTCCTTATACAGCCCACTACCTGTTTCCTTATACAGCCCACTTCCTGTTTCCTTATACAGCCCACTTCCTGTTTCCTTATACAGCCCACTTCCTGTTTCCTTATACAGCCCACTACCTGTTTCCTTATACAGCCCACTTCCTGTTTCCTTATACAGCCCACTACCTGTTTCCTTATACAGCCCACTTCCTGTTTCCTTATACAGCCCACTACCTGTTTCCGTATACAGCCCACTACCTGTTTCCTTATACAGCCCACTTCCTGTTTCCTTATACAGCCCTGTCATGGACCATGAAATACTGAAGTGTTTCTACATGAAATCCTAATTCATGTATTACAGATTTGATTCTGAACCCCAGCCAGGTCAACAGACTTATAAGTGATACTTATTGTCCATTGTGTGATAACCCTGTTTAAAGCCTTTCTATTATCAGGTGTAAATGACTTCTGCCCTGTCTCTGTTCTCCAGACAGTTTCATTGTTCTGTGGCTGGCTATTGTGTACATTGATTGACCCCCTGGGGCTTTTGTCTGAACACACATATTCAGGCTATTCAAGCTTTGGGACCAATCTCTGCTGAGACATTTTCAAGTCCTCATTTGCATGGTTTAAGAGGACCAGATTGAAGACTGCATACTTTACAATGGACCAATAAGAAAGCGGTTGTTGGGGGCGGGATGTTCCAAATCCTGTATAAAGTGTGCTGTGTATTTTCAATAAAGTGTGTCCTGTTACATTCAGCATTAAGCCATGGCTCATGTGTGGATTATTCAGCGATTCCAGGGATATTCCTAGTCGGGGAATATTGGGTGATTTCTTTTATGGGAGAAGAAGGGAATGGATGACGGAGATATGTTCTACTACCGTCACAACTGGTTGGCAGCAGCGGAATTTTCCCTTCTACTTTTCTTTACACCAGGATTCCAAGCAGACACTGGGAACAGTGAATGGAAGATTGGTACACCCGGCTTAAAAGAAATACACTGAAAGAACTACTAGAAGTTTGTGGAAGGATTGCTAGCAACAAAATCGAGCGTGTCATCATAGCAGAATAAATGGAGCTAGACCAGGAGAACTCGGTTGCAGCAACGCCAGCAGTACAGAAGATGGGGACACCAGTGATTCAGGAGGAGGAATCACCAGCTAACAAGCTAATAAGAGAGAAATTAGCATGGTTCGGTCCGAACCCAACGGCGGATGTGGTGCTGAAAGTGATGACCCTAGTAGCGGAGGAGGCTAAACAAATAAGAAACGCAGAGCTACAGTTAAAACTGGCAGCAGTCCAACAAGCAGCCGCACATTCTCCAAACAGTGAGTACAGCACAGCAGACACAAGGAAGATTCCGTTTAGAACTTTTAAAGCTTTTGATGAGAAAGAACGAGAGCGGCAACATGAGCTGAGAATTGCAGAAATACGACGATCGGTGACAACGCCTAAAGAAGCAGCACCAAATGAAAGACAGGAGATGGTGAACCTCTATCCCCAGACACCAGTTGCAGAGACAGGGGATCTGATAGACTTCTCTGCTGAGGAAGAACAACCTGATGGGCCTCCAGCAGAAGAGCTGGTATCAGGGCCAAACTTCACTGTGCTCTGCCCAGCACCAAGAGCAGTATTTGTGGAGTTACAAGGAACTTCCCCAGCTGAAGCGCTGGTCACCGGACAGAGGGTTCAAGACCTCTGCCCCACCCCTGTGGCAGTTTCGGAGGCTCAGGGTGAGAAGATAGCGATCACTCCCCAGCCACAGATTACAGAATGTATGGACTGTTCAGAGGATGTTCTGGATTATGCACACCCAGCAGAAGTGCTGGCAACAGGGCAGAGTGCCAGCCATCTCTGCCCAGCACCGGGACCAACTGTGGAGTTACAAGGAACTTCCCCAGCTGAAGCGCTGGTCACCGGACAGAGGGTTCAAGACCTCTGCCCCACCCCTGTGGCAGTTTCGGAGGCTCAGGGTGAGAAGATAGCGATCACTCCCCAGCCACAGATTACAGAATGTATGGACTGTTCAGAGGATGTTCTGGATTATCCACCCCCAGCAGAAGTGCTGGCAACAGGGCAGAGTGCCAGCCATCTCTGCCCAGCACCGGGACCAACTGTGGAGTTCCAGGGAGCCGGGGCGGTTGCCCCCCCTCCCCAGCAACCAGCTGAGGTGGTAAAGCTCTTACTCCCAGCTGAACCACTGGCAGCAGGACAGGATGCTACTGGCGGCTGCACCCCACTACAGCTTGAGTGGATATCGGTGGATGGGACTGTGGTCTCCACTCACAGCAACCCAGCGGAAGAGCTGGCAACAGAGCAGAGTGCCCGGGCCTCTGCTTTCACCTAACAGAAGAGGGGGTTCCTGTGGTAGTGGATGGGACTTCAGTCTCCACTGGCACAACCCCAGAAAATGGTACAGGACTGAAACAGGAAGATGTCGGCTTTGCTTTGCAAGCACTGGGGGATTTTCACCTCACACCAGTGGATGGGACTTCAGTCTCCACTGGTATACCCCATAAATGGTGGCCAGTTGGCCCAGACCCCCAACAGCATGATGGACTGAGCCCAGCCACCCTGTCATCTCTCCAGCGGCTGAAAGGACTCCAGGGAGAAGGGCCAGTCCAGGCCTCTCCCCAGCGGCAGACGTGTTCCCTGAGAGAGGCAGAGGATGGCGGGTGAGTAATGCTCGGTTTGGAGCAAGTGATTTGGGGTACTGTATGGATACCGGCATTGGGGGACTGGAACTACTGACTGAATTCAGAGACAACCCATCTGGTGTCTCCTACTGGGTTAGTCCCCTGCCAAAAGGGGAGATGTGTGACAGGCCTAGCCGGGACAGGGGCTTTTGGAGAGGACTGAATGCGAGCCTCTTGCCGTCCGATTATGGGCCAGGGCCTCAAACCAGGAAGGCGGATGGGTTATCCTGTCAGACAGTCCTGGAACCTTAAGACTACTTGCCCAACATCCTCGAGTGACCCGTTTGGGTCCCACTGCGGATGTTGAACTATTTCCCAGGGGGAGTAATGTCATGGACCATGAAATACTGAAATGTTTCTACATGAAATCCTAATTCATGTATTACAGATTTGATTCTGAACCCCAGCCAGGTCAACAGACTCATAAGTGATACTTATTGTCCATTGTGTGATAACCCTGTTTAAAGCCTTTCTATTATCAGGTGTAAATGACTTCTGCCCTGTCTCTGGTCTCCAGACAGTTCCATTGTTCTGTGGCTGGCTATTGTGTACATTGATTGACCCCCTGGGGGTTTTGTCTGAACACACATATTCAGGCTATTCAAGCTTTGGGACCAATCTCTGCTGAGACATTTTCAAGTCCTCATTTGCATGGTTTAAGAGGACCAGATTGAAGACTGCATACTTTACAATGGACCAATAAGAAAGCGGTTGTTGGGGGGCGGGATGTTCCAAATCCTGTATAAAGTGTGCTGTGTACTTTCAATAAAGTGTGTCCTGTTACATTCAGCATTAAGCCATGGCTCATGTGTGGATTATTCAGCGATTCCAGGGATATTCCTAGTTGGGGAATATTGGGTGATTTATTTTATGGGAGAAGAAGGGAATGGATGGCGGAGATATGTTCGACGACCGTCACAAGCCCACTTCCTGTTTCCTTATACAGCCCACTTCCTGTTTCCTTATACAGCCCACTACCTGTTTCCTTATACAGCCCACTACCTGTTTCCTTATACAGCACACTTCCTGTTTCCTTATACAGCCCACTTCCTGTTTCCTTATACAGCCCACTACCTGTTTCCTTATACAGCACACTTCATGTTTCCTTATACAGCCCACTTCTTGTTTCCTTATACAGCCCACTACCTTTTTCCTTATACAGCACACTTCCTGTCTCTTGTCTGGTCATTAGCCTAGGCTTATGACTTCATGCACAGCTCTTTCACACACTCTTGTGAGAGTTTGTCAGGTATATGATTCATAAGAGGGCCAATGGGAGCTACAGAGCTGGAGTAGGGTGACCACGTGTCCCGGATTGCCCGGGACAGTCACGCATTTTGCAGGTCTGTCCCAGGCACCTTAATTCCAGGACAATATAGTGTCCCGGAATGAAACTGACACAGCCACCCACCTGACCAATCTGATGCACCCAAAAAGGCAGCAAATCCACTCTGCACTACAATTGCAAAGTGGATTTGCCTTTAGTAAATAACCCTGAAGTTATGCATTTTGCATGCACTGGGTTCTGGGTTGGGACAAGGGGTGGGCTGGAGGGGAGGCTGTCCTTGGAACTGTGGTATCATGTAAAGGGGGGGGTGGCACCACAAGTAAATTGAAGGTGGAGATTTGTGTTGCAAGGAGGAATTGGGGGGGGGGCACAAAGAATTGTTCTAGGAGGGGAAACGGGGGTGGGTTGTGCTAGGAGTGGTGATTCAGGGGTGTGACGGACCTCAAATACCCCAGATGGGCACCTCCGCCAGACCTGTGTCTCCTGTCCTCCAAACACACCCGCAGCCTGCAGATTCACCATAACCAGCCCTTACCCCTCAATCACGAGACAATCCACACAGGTGTTGAGGGTTAAACATGCAGAGCATAAAACTGTTTATTAAATACAAGACATACACTTTTACACACAGTTAGGGACACTCCCCTTAGTCTTGTCATAGAGCGGAGGGGGTAGGGGACAAGGAACAACCAATGTGAACTGAACACTTGTACATTGAAACAGAAACTACAGATAAACATAAAGGGATTATGGTAAGCAGGCAGCCTCTCAATACACATCCCCTGTGGAGAGACGTCTCCAGTCCAGACCATTTCTATTCTGCAAATGAAGCCAACACAATTAGACACAGGCAACAATAGGGGGAGGGGGGTGGGTGGGGGGGAGG